>ML786061.1:735659-751482 GCA_009831015.1 Picea engelmannii | reverse complement strand
TTACAATGAGGCTCTGAAGGAATTTTTACAATAAACATGAATGCCAAAAACCCTATACATCCAAAAACCTAATCCTAGGAGATGAAGTGCCAAAAGTCATGTGGGCCCCGTTTGGGTAAGTTAGTACATCAACTTCCCGGGGTTGTAACTTTTGCATATGATCTCCGTTTTAGGCGCATGATAGACCGTTGGAAAGGTATCGTTGAGGATATTCATTTTGGAGGAAATATATAAGGAACTTCTTTATTTCTCCCCGTTTTCTCAAAAACGTCATTTAGGGCCTCAAATGGCCCCGAAAGTTAAACATTGCTAAAAATAGTAAATTACCAAAATTGTCAGAAAACTGTTTTGAGCCAGTTGGAAAAGGTAGGTGACCATCGATATCCACCTGGATCAGTTACTTCCATGGATTAAAAAACCATTGGCTAGAAATCACTTAGAAAAACATGTCAACCATGGGACAATCTTCTTGAAGCGTCTGACCAAATCTTTCATGAAATGGCAATATCTATTTTTTTTTTAAATTCTAGGATATTTCATAATTGCAATAATAACTAGATGCGGAAGTATTGACATAAAAATTTACATCACATTCATTTACATTGAAGCGAATAATAATATCCATAAATTGTTGCGACAAACATCAATGATACTAAATTAATTACAACAAATAAACTTTAGAAATTATCATTATTCCCACATCACACGTCAATCAATCTAAATAAAATTTCATCACCTAACAACCCCCATCCTACACCTACAAGGTTAGGACCTTCAAGACACATAATCAACGCTCACAGTCCAAGATTCTTTCGATTGATTTTGACCATTTAAGGTCTCAGGATTGGACGCTGTTCTGAGGAACTTGAAAATATATACATCCATTAAAACCATTCCTAATCTACTTATTCAAGAGCTAGTATACTTCACAAGAATACATAAATGCATAAATAGTTCATCATTTTCTTCCTATTCCAATTAACAAAATTTCTAATGATATTCCACCAATCTTTACAAGAATTAAAGAGTATCCTCAACTATTAATATTCACAATTCCAATAATTTGTTAACCCAATTCAAAATCCCATGTCTAAAGTATCAATACCAAATCTAATATATACATATTGCAATAGTCAAGTTGCCACAATATCAATAAAGTTGTGATCTAAAATATAGTCTAATAATTAAATAATAACATTACCTTTAAAGTTTGCTAAGGGAAATATAAACATTCCTTTTATTATGAAATTTAAATAAACAAAGTCATCAATATTGACTAGTTAACAATTTAACTATTTCTTAATATCAACTTACAATTTCATAACACCATAACCATACTTGCACGAGAACTGCTTCAGACATTTCCAACATCTTTGAAACTTGTTCCTGAAGTTTCAGGAGCTTGGGAACTGGTAGGGAACGTCCCCAATTGGATGATAACTCTTTTGGGAACTTTAGAGCTTTTTGGGAGCTTCAACATCGAGGAAATGGGAGCTTTGGGAACGAGTTTCCTAAAATGAGAGTTTTAAATTAGAATTATATTAAATTAAAATGTAAATATTTGTATTCCATTATTACAAATACATAATTTATTACAAACATTTTCATTATATTTATTCAAAATATCACTATAAAACTAAGACTAAACTACACTTAAATATTATTTCAAAAATTAGTTAAGTAAAAAAACTTAATTATAATACTCACTTTACAATCGTGGATATGAAAAACTTTTAATGCATGCATGTTTTCCTTCAACCTCAAACTAAACATGAAAGTCAAATAAATCAATACCCTATCCATGCAAGCATTTGCTCCACTTTGTAGTTGATATCAACCATATCATTGACTTTTATTGTATTTTCATATTAGAAGAGTAGTACTATTTTGATTTTTCTAATAAAAAAAGAATAATGCTTCAAATTTACAAAGATGTTTGAAGTTTACATATGTAAAGTTTAATTTTAAAAACATGTTAAAATTGTGTATACGTATTTTCAATTTTGTTTCTCATTTTTTAATGGAATATTTATGGAAATTAAAGTTTCAGTATTGTGCCCCAGATAGGGTGATATTGGAAATGAAAAGAGGAAGGCTAGATGGGCGGACACCTGGCCACAACTCTCGCCACCTTGCGCCAACTCATCCCACACTTACCTCTACCATTAATCCATGCAATTAAATCTTCGACCGACACTCCCTTGCATTCAATTGCACTCAGCTCCGTTTAATGTTTTGACGCTCCAGTTCGCGGGATTGATAATTGCAATGGGATGGATGCAGGCCCAGTCCCATCACCTTGCCCGGTTCAGTGGTTTTAGGCCCAATTTCTGGATTTCCATGGCTCATTTGAGCTCTCGACCTCCAACATGTTGGCCTTCTCTTCCAGACTGTCTACTTCTTTGCCTCTGGTTCAATTTTCCTCCGCCCTTCCATTGTCCTTGAATCTCTCAGCCTCCTGCGCCTATCACTCATCCTTTAATCCGCTTTTGTGCTTGGTTCTGGCTCGAACCCTCTCCTTCGCTCAACAGTTGCCTCGAGATGCACCTCTGGTTTTCGGTGTTTCTCTTGATGCCTCACCTTCGGGGTAAATCCAAACGGGGGGCGACCTGGTACACACAAAGAGACAGAGGCTCGAGGGGCCGTGGAAAACAGACTCTCCAATTCCTACCTCAAGACCCTGCTCGTGCCTCCACCCCAGAGCTTCCCCTTGCCTCAACTTGCGCCACCTCTTCGGACCACCCTCCCGAATGAGCCAATACTCCAAAATTACCTCCCTTGTCTTCTCCTTATGCATGTAGAGTTGAATGGTTCAACAACCATGACAATTCCTTGGGCTTCGCTCCAAATCTCAGTACGGAGCCGCTGTCTCCTCACCTACCTCCACCTTGCCCTCCTCCACCCTCTTCTCTCCCCATTCCATCAACCCCTCTCTCTTCTTCGTCCTCCCCTCTTTTGACTCCCCCTCCTCATCCTCTGATTCACCCCCACCCCCTCCACCCTCATTTGCTTGCACCCGTTGTGCTGAGATAGAATCTCTGAAGGACTCTTTGGATTTCATCAAGCGCACAATTAAGGACGTCAATGGCGCCATCAAATAGATGCAAAATAGGGAAGAAGACCAGATTCCTCGTGAGGAGTTCTTGATGTCTCTTTTGTGGGATCTCAGGCAAATTACTCGGGACACAGGTGCTCTAGGAAAGGACAATGCGAAAGATCGAAGGAATGAGTAGCGACCCGACCCCAGCTCTGGATAACTTCCTTTGCTCAGGTTTCCCAAGTTTTTATGTCTCTGGACAACATAATTTACAAGTTTTTCGCCCTGCACGACTTCTTAGTTCTAGGATTACATAGTTTTAACTCCTTTCAGTTTTTTGAATTCTGCATGGACAGTCTAGCTTGTACAGGATTTTCGCCCTACGTGGCATCCTAGATCAAGTTCTTTACAGTTTATGCTCTTTACAGTTTTTTTGTAAGTTTTGCATAGACACTTTGAACCTTAATGGTCATGTGACAACATTGGTTTCCCACCCGGGAAATGCTCCCACAACCTCATGGGATAGCATGACAACTGTAATTTTTGCTGCTTAAGCATGATCTAATATATCTTCAAACTTACAAAAAAAAAAGTTTCAGTATTGTGTTAAATATATTCATATAATTATTAGCACAAATTAAATTAGTAATTTTAATATTGTAGTTGTTGCAATAGGACAAACATTGTCCCCTATTGACATTCAATTTTATTGAAATAAGATTTAAAATGTATCAATATCTCTATATGTTGTAATCTAAAGTATCATTGTAATATAAAATAATTTTTATATTTTTTTAATATATATTATTTCCACTCCCAACTTCAGGTTTCTTGTAAATTTGGGAAAAACTTCTACTCATTCCAGACACTCATCTATGTTCCCACGTTTCGAAAACTTGTGCAACATAGACCATAACTCTATATTCCATTTATTATTAATTTTAAATTAACAAGTCACAAATATTAACTAGTTAACGATTTAACAATTACCATAAATTTTAAATAAACAAGTCCATAAATTTTAAATAAACAAGTCATTACATTGACTAGTTAACAATTTTAACAAATACCATTAACAAATATTAATTAACAATTTCATAAGCATCATATTCATTTATTATGAAATTAAATAAACAAGTCATAATTTCACACACTTTCGTTTGTTATATCCAAAAGAAATAAAATAAACTAAATATTAAATGTAACATTACTAATTACTAATAATTGTTATAATTATCAACATGATGAAAACGCTAATAATTCTCACCTAATGTCACTATATTAACCCAAATAATTAAAATATTGAGCAATCCAATCAATGGATAGAATAAATAGATAATATCATAGTAGTTATTTCAGTGAGAACAAGTAATGATACTTGAAGCCGATTTTTCTGTTAATAATAACAGTTGAACCAGATCTTTCCTTTAAATTTTAAATTTTCTGACATAGACAGGAACTAAACAAACTTTACATATGCATAGACATGGCTATCATTGTTTTCATATGTTTTCTGAAATAGAGAACACAACAGTACTCTATCCACGGATCCAAGCAGTGAGGGTGACACGCTATTCAATTAAATAATGTCTACTACTTGATTAGCAGTAGGTTGAAGTTGGAAGTCCTGGCGTCAAGCTCCTATTGTTCGTCAATCTCCCTGAAATTTGCGTCATCGTCATCGAGCCTGCTGATCTGTTGATCAACTGAAGGATTCATCGGATACATTACAGCCAATACAACGGGTACTCTTTTTCCCTTATGCTTCTCGAGCCACAAAAAGGTTATACAAAACCAATCACAAAACTAGCTACAAAGTGCCTAGTCACAAGTGAGACGATCCCACCTCTTAACACACTTCATTGTTCAACTCAAAACATAAATGTTCAAGTGTATGGTCATTGCAGGGTAGAATGTGATTCCTCTCTTGTCCCAAAACCTTTGTTTTATATCCCCCGAGTATTCATGCAAATACCTTATTGCGTGCCTCTCAGTATACCTCACGACTGACTGAGACCCAGTTTATCCTCGCCACATCGTGCAACCCTTTGAGCAAGAGTGTCCCTCACTCTTCAACTCCAGCCATGGTGAGAGTGCTAGTGAGTGGAATCATGGACACTGTTCCACCCATTTGGTTCTGTATAGCCCCGCCACTCCTTTTGTGAGTCGGATCGACAAGCATGATTCCTGTCCTTGCATCCACTAAACAAGTTTTAATCAACAATATCCATAATCAACGTAAATCATTTATTCAAAATTTCATCAAATCATTTACTCCCTGACTCACTCTAAAATTCCAGTGTCTTGTTGAAAATACCCATATCAATCAATTATTGAACTTCCTATACACTCATGAACTCATAAGTAATCACTGTAAAATTATGATCATCCATAAAATTTATTCAACAAGATATAATGCATAATTTATCCATTTCACATTATATATAATGCATAATTTATCAATTTCACATTTGAAATTTTAATAATTTCTTAAGAAGTTGAACATTCATCATGTATTAATTAATCGGATAATTTGCGAGCAAACACCTTAAAAAAAAATAAAAATATGTTGTCTAAAAATATTAAGGTGAAATGGGACATTACACTTCTAATTGACTAAGGTCTTACTTTGCTTAATAAGTCTTTTAAAAATATAATAAGAATTATAATACAACTTGTTTCCAAGTCAACCTTTGCACATTCTCCCTCGTGGTGTTGATGGTGTATGCTTAGCTATCATTGAGGTAATATTGGTGGCTAAATGACATTGTTGGTGTTGAATCACTACAATTGGCATTGTAATTAGCAAAGACAGTGTCATGCACAACAAATGATACTAAAGTGCTCTAGCCTTAATGATCGTATATGTGACTTAAACATACACTTACTAGTGTGTCATCCTTGTAGTGGGTTAACATAGGCAATTCATGAAAATATGTAAATATAGACGTTATGATAACCATTATTATATACATGGATTTATGTTTTGGATATATGGATGTGTTTGAGTTATTTGGAAATTTTGTAATGTAATTTTATGGAATAGTGTGTATATCGTATATATAGGTTTATCATGCTATTATATATATAAGTTTATCATGCTGTTTCAAGTATTAGGTTAGTAACAATAAGTCTTAAAATATAAAATTCAGATACCTATAATGATTGTAGAACGAGGTGATAGGTTAGAAACAAAACTTTTAACAAAATAATCATAAGAATATTTTTTAACCTTATATAAAAAAATATAATATATCCTCTTGTTTCACACTTGAAATATAAAATACAAAACTTAAAAAAACTTAATATATATATAGAGTTGAAACTAATTTATTATACATAATGATCCACACCTTAATAAAACACATTAATTGACTTTGAACATAGAACTTTTCAGACCCGCACTCATTTGATTGATTGCCCATGGACATGAGGTTTTCTCAACCAGTTTGTGGGATTGATTTCCCATGGACATGAGGTTTTCTCAACCAGTTTATGGAAAATATTTTTAATATATTGATTCTTTAAAATTAAAATATATTGATTCTTTACAATTGCTGTATTCTTTCCTCTAGCTTAAGGGGAAACATTGGATTAATTTCAAACACTTTTACATTTCTGTGATGTATGCCTCTATATTTTGAGAAGGAAATTTTATCCATGGGGCTTCTTATTTTAGATTTTGTGCTTAAATGTTGAGCATATATATATATATATCTTTAAGTGTGAAGGGTCACCTCAATCCAATTTTTTTTGTTTAGTGTTTTTATAATAATTATGATATTATCTATGTAATAATCTAGGTAAAATATTTGACATCATATAAGTTAATACATTACATTTTCAAGTTGTGTATTTAAGAATATTGTTTTAGAAAAAATAGGATCGCAGAATAATAATAAAAAATAAATGTGGAAATAAAACACATAAGATACACAATACAATAGAGACATAGATATATGTGGTTCACCCAGTGTGGGATATGTCTACTAGAGAAATTGCCAGGTCCTTTTTTTATTATTATCCAACAAATGAAGGGATACAACCTACAACACACCCATTGTAACTTCCTCTTCTTTCTCTCACAATCTCCTCACTCATAATACAATATTCACAATGATACATAGCCGTAATACATTTCCCTTATAAAAGAGGGTTTCCTTATAGGGAAAAAAACCATAACATAACTTTACTGTCAGATCCGTGACCTTATAATGAACGGTCGAGAATTACTATGAAATTACAATATACATTTACAAGACAATTTTTCCTTCGAGGGACCGCTTGCTCTTGGCCCCCCCAGCTGAGGGGATGCCCCCCCCAGACCCCATAGGAGGGAAAACCCCCCCTGCACCCCCCCGCGTGGAAGAGTGTACATTCTTTCAAGATGTAAAGTCTTCATGGGGTATAAACATGACTGAAAACAAAGGCCTCTGAATCAGGAAGATAATCAGGCTCCACAACTAACAATCTCCCACTTGGACACTGATCTCAACAACTCCATTGCTGCTGTATCTGCTGGACTATGATCCTTTTTGGACTTGGAAAATTTCTCATCTTCATCTTCATGCTTGAATACCAACTGAAATTGAGCATGAACTCAGTTTTTCCCTGCTTACTCCGTTTGTTAACATGTTTGCATGATTCTGGCTAGTGTGTATCTTTTCCAACTTCAAATGTCCATCTTTCAAGATGGATCGTATGAAATGGTACATGATATGTGTATGCTTAGTCTTCAAATGGAAGGATGAATTCTTTGCAATATGAATGACACTCTCACTGTCACAATACAACCTGCTATTCTCCTGCTTCTTTCCCAATCCCTCCATAAACCTCTGTAACCAAATGATTTTTTTATTAGCTGCTATAGCAACAAAATACTCTGCTTCTATTGTTGAAAGCAGAACAACCTTTTGCTGTTTCAAAATCCAATTTACTGTTGTTCCACCTATAGTAAAAACATACCCTGTGGTGCTCTTCCTGCTATCTTTATCACCTGCCATATTTGAAGCAACATATCCCTCTAGAACAATGTCTGAGCCTCCAAAACATAATGTATGAGTAGTAGTACCTCTCAAATACTTGAGAATCCACTTTACTGCCTCCCAATGTAAAGAATGCCTTGGTGGAGTCCTCACTCAAAATGGAAATGCCATTAGTTATGAGTCCAAAAATCTTTTAAGGAACATGAGAGGAAATATGCCACACATGACTTGGAACTTGCTTCCATTGTTCACACATTCAAGACGTGAAGGCATTATCTCATGAGAAAGAGATTTGAATTAAGAACATACCACAGTGGTCTGAAGTATCTTTTTGAACAACAACCTTGAATTCCAGGAAAACAAGATGACTAGAATTTTTAAGTGAATATGACTTTGACATCAAGTATATCAAAGGAAAATAAAATAAAGTTTTCGATGCACTTAGTAGAAGAGTACACATCATGCATGATACAATTTTCATTATGCATCAGTCATACTTGAAGAGAAGAATTTTAGATGATGTTGTTATAGATCAACATTACCTATAGGTAAAGGAAACCTTATAGCAAGAAGATGCACAACAGAAAATGAGAGAGTATGATATGAAGGAATATGGATTACTTATGCATAAAAATATAGTTTATGTTCCTAGTTCTAGAGAGCTCGGGAATTTGGTATTAAAAGAAATGCATAATGTTCCATATGCTGTACATCATGGTTACCAGAAAACAATTGCAGCAGTAAGAAGCCAATTCTTTTGGCCATGAATGAAAAATGATGTTGCTGAGTACATCTCCAAATGTATGGAATGTTAGAGAGTGAAGGTTGAGAATAAGCACCCAATAGGTTTGCTACAACCATCACCAATTCCAGAGAAGAAATGGGAAGTGGTAATCATTGACTTTATAACAAAATTTCCCAGGACAACAAGGCAACGAGATTCGATCATGGTAGTAGTTGATAAATTAACAAAGTCTACTCATTTTGTTTCTATAAAAACAACTCATACAACAAATAACATTGCAAAAATTTACATGAAAGAGATTGCTAGGTTGCATGGGATGCCTTAGACAATTGTCTCAGACATAGATACAAAGTTTACATCAAATTTCTACAGGGGATTATTTAAACGATTTGGTACAAATTGGCCAAGAGTCCCTGAAATGGTTTGGGATGTGACTTGCAACTGGGAATATCACAAAAAATGAGACTCGGATTGAGGAACTGTCGTCTCCGTTGTATTCCTGGCATAGGAATTTAGCTAGAGCACCCCTCACTCCTAGTTTCAATCCCTCAGAAGTTGTTTTTTTATGGATTTCGAGAACTAATGTTTTGTTGAGTAAGAAGCAATGCAAAATTTGTATTTAGGGGTCCAATTTATGAAACCATGCCTCGAGAGAGGATGGACAATGTGGTCACCTAGTCCATTCCTAAACAATAATGCAACATCTCATGGAACTAAAAAATGTTGCTTCGTTAGGCTTTTATGCCCTGATGAGTAATTGGCCAAGAGTCCCCGAAATGGTTGGGGATGCCACTTGCAACTATGCATAAAATGAAAAATTGAGACTCAGATTGAGGAACCGTCGTTTTTGTTGGATTCCTAGCATAGGATTTCAACTAGAGAACCCCTCACTCCGAGGTGCCATGCCTTAGAAGTTGCTTTACTCATAGATTTTGAGAACCAGTGTTTGGCTCAGTTTGAGGCAATGTAACATTTGGATTAAGGGATCCAATTTATGAAACCGTCCCTTATGAGCGGATCAATAATTTGGTCACCTATTTCATGCCTGAACAACCTTGCAACATCTTACAAAACTAAAAAATGTTTCCTGTTAGGTTTTTATGCCCTGAGGAGGAATTGGCCAAGAGTCCCCGAAATGGCTTGGATGCGAATTGCAACTCGATATATAACAAAAACCAAGACTCGGATTGAGGAACCATCATCTCCGTTATATTCCTGGCATAGGATTTCAGATAGAGCACCACTAACTCTCAGGCGCCATGCATGATAAGTTGCTTTACTCATTTATTTCGCGAATTAGTGTTTGGTTCAATTTGAAGCAATGCAACATTTGGATTAAAGTGTCCAATTTATGAAACCGTCCCTCGTGAGCAGAGTGATAATGTGGTCACCTAGTACATGACTAAACAATCTTGCAACATCTCACAAAACTCAAAAATGTTGCTTCGTTAAGTTTTTATGCCATGAGGAGGAATTGGAAAAGAGTCCCCGAAATGGTTTGGGATGCGACTTGAAACTTGACATATTACAAAAACCAAGACTTGAATTGAGGAACCGTCATCTCCGTTGGATTACTGGCATAGTATTTCAGGTAGAKCACCCCTCACTCCTAGGTCCAATCCCTCAAAAGTTGTTTTTTTCAACGATTTTGAGAACTAGGGTTTTTCTTAGTTTGAAGCAATGCAACATTTGGATTTAGGGGTCCAATATATGAAATCATGCCTTGGGTGCRGATGGACAATGTGGTCACATAGTCCATGCCTAAACAAGCTTGCAACATCTCACAGAACTCAAAAATGCTTCTCTGTTATCTTTTTATGCCCCGAGGAGGAATTTGCCAAGAGTCCCTGAAATGGTTTGGGATGCCACTTGCAATTATGCATAAAACGAAAATTGATTCTCGGATTGAAGAACAGTCAACTCCAATGGATTACTGGGATATGATTTCATCTAGAGAACCCCTCACTCCTGGGTTCCATGAGCATATAATAATAAGTAACATCACATCAAGTAAATTGACATGGAAACCCAAATGGGATAAAACCATAGAATTCTTTATTACATATCAAAGAATACATTCATTGGAAGCCCTAACTTCCCAATTCTCCAACTGTGATTGGAAGGAGGCTACGCACCTTTATTTATAGGCTCCAAATTGAAGGAAGCTACAACTCCCTAAATTATCTGGTTCCAACTAGAAGGAGGCTACAACCCCTTAATTCTGAGGCTACAACCTGAAGAAATCTCCAACTCCATGATTCTCTGTCTCCAATCGGAAGGAGGATATAACCCCTTGATTCTCAGGCTCCAACTTGAAGGAAGATCCACCTCATTGAGTTCTCCGAAACCAACCAGAAGGAGGATACAACCCCCTTTCCTTGCCTCATCTTATCACCTTGAAATATAAGTGTAGACCAAACTGTCACTACCAAAATCACTTCCAATGCCAATACTATTGTCACTGTCACTAGCACTACCATTTCCATTGTCACACCAACTTGTAACCTGTTAAATTGTCAATGTATACAACCCATCACATCAGCCTGTCAGTGTCCAACATGTCCAACATGTCTAACTTGTCACTGTCACCGATACTCAACCATATCCTCTCACATGGATCATATACCAAGGAAACCTCTCAAACAGATGTCCAACATCACCAACACATGCCTCTACCAAGCATGTACCAAGATAACCAACATACCATCATAAGATATGTGTCTCAACCATATACCAAAGCATATACCAAACCATCAACCAATACCATACCAAACATCAATTTTGTACTGCAACCTATACCACAACAAGTGCATCAACCATGCACCAACACCTGTACCGAACCGTGCATCAACCATGCACCATAACCTGTACCATATGCCTCAACCATCAACCATGTACATCAACACTAGTACTATACCATGTACCAACAATGTATCTCAACCATATACCATATCACTCAATCATGCCATACACCATCCACCAAAGGATATATCACGCATGTACCATTAATGGTGTACCTCAACAAAGTATCGATATCAATGACAACCATAAACCATGTGCCAATGCTTCAATAGTGTACCAAGAATAAACCTCAAGCATGTAACATCATCACGATGTAACCAAACCAAGATACCAATACAAACAAGATATACTATGCAACAACCAAGTTATACCATACCAATATCACCAATATGTACCATGCATCAACAAGACATGCCTCTCAAGCATGTACCATACCATCACCAAGCATAAGATATAATTACATAAGAATACATGTAACATGTAGTTGACCTGTTGTAATGCAATACTGAATTGTCACTCTTCCATAACCTTCAACAACTTGGTACCAACATTTCCCCCAAATTTTCTTGAGCCTCGCAGGACTGAGAATCCCTATCGTGCGGGACATCGCATGACATCACTTAGGAAACCTGCAGGGGTGCCTCACGTGACACCCTCAAGCTGACCCACGAGAGCTTGCCAAATTAGGGTTACATAAAAAACCTTTCACTCTGCAGCTTCGAAACTTTCTCTCTTTCCTTGATATTTCTCCGCTCCCTCAGTCTTGTTGTCAGATTCACCAATAAACCAAAAAAGTAGACCATAACATTCTCATAATAGAGATATTCAATTAAGTGTGTGTCAAATTCATGTCTCATGATCTGTATTTATAATTTTTCTAGGTAACGTATTTCCTTAGTCTTAGGGATTCTTGACTTTCTTGTTGCATCAACTTTACCCATTCATTAATTGACTTGTAACTACTTTGGGGCTTCTTTACCATTCTTCGGGGCTTCCAACTCCACAAGTCCATATCTCCCTAACCATGAGGAAGCACATGGCATAACACCCATCACCAGAAACAACGCGACATGGAATATCCATCTATGAGTGTCCTACATGCATTTACATTGTCCTTCATGTCCATATTCTTAAAAAAACTTTGGGTACCATAACCACACCTCTGGGGCTTCATGTAGACTTCATAAAATGCATCCATCATATGTGCTAACATCAATCACTCCATCAATGAAAAATAAATCACCATAAATCTCAACCAATTTCTAGGCTTTCAGACTTCTCCAAGGGTTGACATCAATGGCAACCAATTGTCCAAACCAACTTTCGAACAATATCCACCTTTAGAATTGATGTAAACACCAACATTGATGGAAAAAATAATGCTCCAATCAACATGCTCCCCCTATGACTATTTCTCCTCATCAATGTTTCTCAGTCTCCTCATTTGACATCAATGGAAAAGGGTCTCTCTCCTTGGGGATACTCCCCCTATCTTCATGCATTTGTTCTCTCTCTCTCTCTCTCTCTCTCTCTCTCTCCATGCATTTGACATCATGGGAAAAATGATAACTCCCCCTATCTTCATGCTTCTAGTCTTTATTTATAGATCTCTTTCTCTAATGATTTATCTTCCCTTGACTTCTCTACAAGATCTTATGTAGATCAATGTAGGGCTACCTGCATATGTTTCCTTTCCTCTCTTAGAGTGCTTTCTAGTTGTCCATTGGCGATTCCTCTTGTAACTCTATGATATATATAAAAATAATTTATTACTTGATTTCAGATGATCTGTCATGACCATATTATTCAACAATGTCCCTCTGATGATATAGATTCTGCTAGAGGTTTCTCTTTCCTTGTTTTGTTATTCCATTTACTACATTCCTTTCTGTGACCAACTGATTCCAATTGATTCCATTGATTCAAATTGTAAATACACTACCATGTATCTTCTATGATACATGTTATATGTACCTGCTAAGTATCCATATCTATCCATATGTCATAAGTTGTCCATAACTCTGATACTCAATTGTCCACAATGTTGACCCATCTATCACTATACTATCATGAAGGCTTCACAACTGCAACTGATCAATATGTCATTCTATACTTATGCTATATGAATGCTCTAAATATGTCTCTACAAATAATTCAACCTACTCGAAGGATGGTTCTCTGATTTGTAGTATCTACTGCACTGACTCCCCTTGTTAAATATTCACATTTATTGGGAGCCTCCAAGCTAGATGGTTTAAGAAAATACTTGCTTTGATGTGAAGTAATCTTCCTCTTCATCTATAGACTCATCATCTCTTTGAAATCTGACTTCTTCCTTTCTGCCCGTGGATTGATCTTGCACTACAATTCATGAAAGTACAATCTCTTGGGCATGTTATTTATTTACTTCCTCTTCTTTTCTTTCTTGCACTACTACAAATCCCGTGATCTCTAGGATTTGTTCTTTATTTGAACCTGCTCTTCTTTCTTTTTATTTCTTCTCCAAACCTTCATGTATCTGACATCTTCTTTTTTCCTTGTAGTTTTTTCTTAATCTCGTACTATTTCCAATACTGAGAGTAGGACTTATGGATGTCCTTCATTCATCTTCTCTTCATTTACATGTTCTTGTTTTCTTTTCCATAATTTATTATATCTGATATCAATTTTCTCTTTCATATAAGTATCCATCATGTTTTTACAATCACGAGCTTCTTTAACATTTCTTCCATAAGCCATGCAATCTGAAACATTATGTCCAAAGTTAGTACAATAAAAAACTGACCATAAAATAAATTTGCATACCTAGGACTGAATGATCTTCTTTGTGATGTAGTCCTTCTAAGTTCCTTCCTTGGCTGATCATGATCATTACTGAAGCTTCTTTGTGGCTTGAATGTGGAAGGTCTTCTTGAAGATGTGTCTCTATCATTTTTCTTTGATTTTGACTGACCATGATTCCCTCCTTTGAGTACTTCTGCATAACTATTACTCTTTTCCTCATTCTTCTTTTCTGGCAACCTGATGTGCTTCTCTTCAACATTCTTTACTGATGATGTGAATGTTTTTCTCTCTTCAACATTCTTGTTGAGCTTGACGATTTTGTCTCTTAATGTGATCTCTTCTTCAATTTTTTTAGCCTCTTCTTATTTCTTCATCATTCGAGTCTTCATGACTTCTTCTGTTCTTTTTGCTTCTTCAAGTTGGATCTTCAAGGGGATAATTTCCTTTTCACGTCTTCTCTCTTCTTGACCAAATTATGCTTCAAGCTCATTTAAGTCCTCATATATTTTCTTGAGATGATTTGTCAAAATATTCTCTCTCTTCTCTGTTTCCTTTCTTTCGGTTTCCAAACATTGTTTTTCTTCTATTGCTTCCTTTCTCAGTGCTTCTATTTCATCTTCCAAACACAAATTCTCTTCCATCCGAATTTTGTATGTTTCTTCAATCCTTATGGCTTCTTCCAGTTGAGCTTTTAGATTTACGATGACCTGTTGGGATTTTTCATAACTTTCTTGAGAATGCTTCTTGACTAATTATTCCTTAAGACACTTGTTTTTCTTCCTTTCTTTTGTCAATTTATCTAAGGAACTGATTAATTTTGCCTCAAGGTATACTATGCCTTCTTCACAATCTTGTTCTTCTGAGTCTGTCTGACATGATGATCATCTTTATTCATTATTTCTGCTTCAAGGTCGATTATGCCTTCTTCATAATCTTCTTCTTCTTAATCTTTCTGACATGATGAACATATTTCTTCTTGTTTTGTACCTTCACTTTATTTAATAGAATATGAATCTGTGATGGGAGATTCCTTGGAATAAAGATTATTTATCTTATCCAAAAGTTCTTTGGTTGATGAGCATTTTCCCACTTTCTCTCTTACCAGATCAAGTAATCCTTCCCAGATGAAATCCATTTCTATTTTGTTGTATCTTTTCAATTCCTTCTTTGTTGTAGTCTTCAATTTGTTTGTAGCGATGTGTCCTGTAACAAATGATTGGAAAACATCATATCCCTGTGCCTATAAAAATATTTTTGTTCTTCTTCTCCATATCTCATAGTCTATACCATTCTGACCATTGAACACTGGTGCTCCATTCTCAGTGTAATCCATGATCTTCCTTCTAGTGGTTAAATTGTTTCCTTGAAGGACCTACTTTGATACCAATTGTTGGAATACTGATAGGGGGGAGGGGGGTGAATCAATATGAGCACATTTACCACTTTTAACCACAATATATATATATATAT
>ML786061.1:715582-728167 GCA_009831015.1 Picea engelmannii | reverse complement strand
CTAAACTGTGGTCTTAAATTCAATTATGAAGCTAAACTGTGGTCTTAAATTCAATTATTGTTATTACATACTGTGGTCTTAAATTCAATTATTGTTATTACATACTGTGGTCTTAAATTCAATTATTGTTATTACATATAATTGTCTGAAGACTATGAATCTGGTTGTGGGTTGTTATCAGAGTAGATTCCGAATTATAATCATACTTCAACATTGGAATATTTTTGCCTTATGAACATTCTTCCATTTAATTGCATTAAATTCGGCAGGGACTACGCTGCTCCGCTGCCCTTGTTTAGTAATACATCAAATTTGAACTTGACTTTGTTATTACTTGTGACTTGCGATGATCATGATGATGTTTTTATTATTCATGAAGATGTTTTTTTACAATTTTTATATTAATTTAGTTAGTAAAATAAAGGAAATTGGAGACTAAACAAATAATATTAAAAAATAAAATCCTAAAATTATATTATTTACGCAATTGTTTTGATTTTGAATGAAAGTTCATATAAATTAGTTAAAGGATGGTCAAATTTGAGATTGATGATGTTTTTATAATAACATAGTTTTTTTTTTTTTTTTAATAGTTTCATCACTCTATAGAAATTTAGAAAGTTGATAATATTTTACTTAACCAAAGTTTAAACCTTAATATTAACAAGATCAATATTTTCATTTTACATTTAAATTATAAAAAAAAACACAGAGTTTTATTATAGTGATTTTTAAAATATACTTCTTTTTAGGTTTTGGGGACTTTTGTAATTACGTGTATGAAATATCACTTTTGGAATTATCTACATAGAGTAAGTCATTAGTGCATGACTCTTATCCCATGAAAATTATTCAAAATGACCAATTTATTATGAATTTGAAATGTCCACTTAGTAGTCATTGCATTCAGTGAATCCCACTTATTCACCCATGTAAGCATCACTCAATGTAATGAGTGTTAAGTGGACTATTCAAATTCATGAGATATTGGTAACTATGATTAGTTCTCATGGGCACAAGTCAAACATTGATAACTTACTCTATACGAATAATCTCAAAAATAGATTTATATTTTCATTAAAAACATATCATTGATTTTACTTTCTTGAGAAAATAAATGATTAAAAAAAAATCCTTATCTCAAATTTCGATTCATTATTAATTAATGTAACTTATATGCCACAATTAATTCATAACATTACATTAATAGCCAAACATACAACTCCACAAATTTTTTTGCAATTATTGTTATTCTTATGAATATCGTCATATTATCAAACAACCACAATAAATCCAACATTTTCAAGCTATCTATTAATTAATATATTTATAGTATATAATAACTACTCCAATGAAAACAATTAAAACAAGGTTGCATGACAACTTATACCTGCTGCTATGCAGGTATAATGAAGCAAGAGTTGTAGATATGCATTAAATACTATATATGAAAATATGATATTTTTTCACAGAGGCCGCATTAACCACTAGCATGCATTAACAACGTTTAGTTTCAGCTTTCTAAAAAAAGTTTATTTTTTTATTATGAAAAATTGATTAAATTAATTAATATACTCCAACCTTAGATTTCACTAATTAAATTGTTTTCTTACTTAAATATTATTTAAGTAATATGGAAGATTAAAAACCTATATTGATATAGTCCTGTTTAAACAACATATTTAAAAAATATTAAATATCCATTTTTGCCCCCTCAATAAGGCACCCTCAACAAAGTATAACATTTGTTGAATATACCTTGAATTACATAGATTGTGTTTCCTTCCGTAAGCGTGTAATATTTTTTTCAAAAATATGTTCGAGGGAAGTGGTACTACTAAAACCAGTACACATGGTTACCTGCAGCGAAGTATGAAGTTTGATAGCCATAAGGAATTTTTTTAGATTTGCATATGCCAACAATTTTGGCACTAATAAATGTGATATTGTTATTTATTGGTTACATTAGTACGAATTCTACAAAATGGGTCCCCAACTTTTGACAGTATACATAAAATACAAGAAATATTTATTACAATAACATTGGGGGAAGTGAAGGCAACAATAAGACTTCAAAGTCTTTGGCCAATAAGATATCAGATAAATGACATTTAAAATTTAAAATAAATCATTATTTTTTAAAACTTTGGATAAAGGAGTGTATATTTTATGGTCAACCATGAACTAATAGAAAGTCAAACCTAACTCAAAGCTATATACCATGCCTATCGGCAGGTATAATAATAATCACTACAATATATTACAATAATCACTTACCTCTACCACCTTCTAACTCTAACAACTCTTGTTAAATAAAGAATTCAGTGTACCTTCTTCTTAAACACATTGGTTTTATCTTTTCATTACAAAACATGCTCCTCAAAAAAATCAATATAACATGGTTTAGGACAACTTCTTTTCCAACAGAAAATTGCTCATTATATTGATATATAATTGTTTTCATCATTGAAAATACATCTCGAAGGCCAAGCAATGCTAGTCCAAAGTACCAGTCCAAAGACTTGGAGGTACCGAGGTCCAAAAGAAACCAAACTGACAGTAGCTAATCAAGCCAGCACGCAAGCTGCAAAAAAGAAACCCCTCGAAAGAGGTAGATTTAACTCTTTTCCCCTCATCATCCACACCCAAACCTCATAGACAAAAAAACAAATAGTTGCACGCCCCCAATAAGGACCTCAAAGTGTTACCCAACACCACACATCCCCAATAAGGACCTCAAAGTGTTACCCAACACCGCATGTCTGTAGCGAGGACCTCAAAGCTCTAACCCAAAACCTCTACTGACTGAAATGAGGAAGATAAAAGACAACCGCGCCCACAACCACTTGCACAAAGTTCCACCACTACCAGAGGCAAGAGAAAACCCCACACACAGACTTCGTCGAACAGAGCGGCAGTCGAATAAAAGGAGTCCTGAAACGAGCCCCAGAATGAAGGGCCCAAGAACTAGACTCCTAGAGATGAGATGGAAGATCCATCGGGAACCCGAGCCACAACACCGAGTGATCAAATGCTCCCAAACGACAGCAACTCGCACTAGGTTAACGCCCGAGCCGCAGAAGGCGGCGACTAGGGTTTCCCCTGAGCCCCGCACCGACGCACTAGTCCTAAATGAAAAAGTGCAAAACATTAACAATGAACCGACAATCCCAGCGAACTTAGCACCCTCCATCTGCATCAACTACAGGCTACGACTGTGGTTGTAGCAGGCAGTGGCTAGTGTAAACCCTAGTCGTAGCCTCCGCTCCAAATGCGCTAAAAGTTGGTTTAGGGAAACTTAACCAAAGATGTCAACTCTTATTAAATGCCACCTTATGCTAAGTGTCTCAATTATGGGAATAGAGGGTCACTTGGCACAAGAAATTTGCAAGAATCTTATAAATATTTACAGTTGCCAAAGCATGGCGGGTTGAAATTTCGATTCCATGCACAAATGATATTCAAATAAATGTTTAGTTAACAACCATGCAACCTAAGGAATAAATCAGTTTCAAATGGAAAATCATAAGCATCGTCAAACGCGTCTGGAAGGTGCACAAGGTTTATATACCCGAGTTACTGATTTTTGTGTAGAAGTGTGTAATCGGAAATGTTAATTTGATCGTTGCACTAGAAGTAGTGAGGTGTTCTACAATTCAGTATGGAGGAGATGTTGTCACGTTAGCGTGATGTTAGATTAGATAATGTTACATTAAAAAAATAAAAATAAAGTCGGCTCAATTAAAAAAAATTAAATAACTACATAGATACAATAGCCCCAAGGGTTAGCTCAAGCGGTCTTGAGCCAGTTGTGAGATCTCTCCCCAGTGATCAGTTGGGGAGGTCAAATGTTCGACTCTCTTGATCCCCTTGGGGTTAGGCTCCGTAATCAAGGCCAACGATTTTCCCTATTAAGGTTTCCCGCAATTTCTTCTATATATATAATCATTTGCCTGGCGACTCCACGTTCAAGAATCCACTGGGGAGGATCCAACTGATAGAAGATGAAGAGGCTGAATTCAAAATCCAGGTACCATTTCATCAGTTTATTGTACGAACTGTTGTTAGTCTTTATCAGCTCCTTTATACTTTTCCCTTCACATGTTAAAAGAATTATCCTTTGTTTTGTATACTCCGAATATTATCAGCCATCTTTTATAAGTTCATATTTAGAAGAGGAAAGCTTGCAGCCTCCTTATGTTGTTGATGTTGATCCTATTTCTTTCCCTCAGCCTGTCCATAAAGATGAGCTTTGCATACAAATCTCTCTTGAAATTGATCAGCCTTGTAACCTTGAGAATGATGAATTTGAATCTAAATCATCTGAAATTTCATTACTTTCACCTATTTCTCCTGAACCTTGTCATCAGCTCGTTAAACCTTGTTTTCAGCCCACATAATTTCAGTCTAAGATTAGACAAAGGGTGTTTAAACCTCTCAAGCTACCAGCTCATCTTCATCCTTATCCTCCATATTTTGTTGAGTACCTTCCTCATTTTACCGGGGAGAGAAGATTGAAGCTCAGCTTCCTTGGGACATGACATAGATCCAGCTTTGATGATAGACAAAGCCTAGACATTTACTAGGTTGTAATTTTCTATCTGGCGACTCCACGATTAAAGACTTCACTGGGGAGGATCCGGTTGTTAGAAGATGAAGGAGTTGAATTTCAAATCCAGGTATCAGTTTATGATTCTTCTTCATGAACTGTTGTTGTTCTTTATCAGCTCTTTCATGCTTTTCCCTTCACATGTAAAGAAGATTATCTTATGTTTTGTTTATTATGATGATCATCAACCCACCTTCGTATACCCATCTTTGGAGGAGGTAGATTTGCATCCTCCTTGTGTCGTTGATGTAAATTCTATATCTTTACCTCAGCCTATTCCTAAAGACCAGTTCTGCATTCAGATTCCCTCTGAATCCGAGCATTCATGTAACCTTGAGGAGGTTGAACTTGTTTCAAAACCTGTCCAGATCTCAGCCCCTCTTGACATAATTTCTGAACCTTGTCAACAAATTACCATCTCTCATGATCAGCCCACAGCCTTTCAAGTTAAGATCCGTATGAAGATGTTCAAACCTTTACAGCTACCCCATCTTCTTCATCCTTATCCTAATGACTGTTATGAATATCTCCCTTGGTTTTCCGGAGAGAATCAAGCTTCAGCTGAGAGACACATGGACTCCTTTTTGGATTTTGTTGATAATTTTCAAATCACTCATGAAGATGTGATCATGAGATTTTTTTCAAAGTCTTTGATCAAAGATGTTGCTACATGGTTTAAGGGTCTGAAAGTTGATTCTATTTGCCCCTGGATTGAGTTCTCTAATGCTTTTCTGAAATATTGGGGCGAATACAAATCTTTAGATTCTCACCTTGTTGATTTCTATGCTTTGAAATAAGAGCAGGATGAAGCCTTGCCTGTTTTCAATAGAAGGTTTTACCGTGTTTATCATGACATGCCTTTGGAGATCTAGCCTACAGAGACATTTGCCATCATACATTATATTATGGGTCTTCATTCAGAACTTGCCCTTCTTCTGTTAGAACGAAAGTCTCCATCCTTAACCCAGTTGTTTGAAGATGCTCAAGAGGTAGAGGAGAACATTCATGTTTCCAGAAGGATCCGAGGTCAAGAATTCTTTGAAAATCTACAAGCATATGAGCAAGAAGAATGTCAGTATACTTCAGATTCTGAGCAGGAGAGTAATGAGCTTGAAACAGTTTTGGAACAGCAGCGAGCATATGGATTCATTTTAGATTCAGGTCAGAGCTTTTCAATATTTGTTGAGTCCTCCAGAGATGGGTATGCTTGTGAAGTTTACGATCAATTTGTAAATCAAGAAGAGCCTATGAAGACTGAGGATTGCATAAGAGATTACATGTTCTTAGCTGAGCTTTCTTCATGTGATGAAAATCTTGTTTTGTTATCCTCTTGTGAGCATTATTCTGATGAGGAATTTGTAGTTTTTTATGATTACGAGTTAGTCTCAAGAGAACCAGAAGATGATCTGTCTTCTTTTAGAGAAATAGTCATGGCCGAGCAAGTGTTTTCCATAGAGGAGCAGCATGTTTCTTATCTTCTTTTCAAGGATCTAGTGGCAACCTTCATGGATTCATACTTTTCAGAGAACTTGAAGATTTCATATTTCCTTAGCTTGCCATTGTTTATGGGTAAGTATGGTTTCATGAATGAGTTCTTATCACTATTGTTGCATGTTAAACTTCATCCGTTGATCAGTGATAAAGATGAAATTATTTCTGTATTAAAATTGCTTGGATGGTTGTTATGGAAATCAACGTTCACTTAACTAATTGCAGAACTGGTTAGAGTAGAGTAGGGTAGGAAATAAGCTCACTGCCCGAGCATTTCTTTTCTCCATTTTGCAACAGATGTAGAAGTTACTGTGTGAGAATAAAGGAGGCCTTGAAGATATACAGAGATCATCTATGCAAGTCATGAAAGATTTTTAGAAAAAGGTGAATGGTTGACTCCGTGCCTAATGGAATGTTGACTCCATGCCCAATGAAATGTTGACTCCATGCCCAATGGAATGCTGAAGACGAAGTTACGGATTTTATTTTTCCGGGAAAGGCATCAGATCTGCGGTCCTTGAAACCTCACAGTGAGGCTTTCATCCCCAATAAGAGCTAGATGTTATTTCCTCAAATAAATTGGTCAAAATTATTTGAGGAGGAGATAGAGAGTCATTAGAAAAAACTCTACTAAATTTTTTAGGGCTCATTTTAATAAGTTCTAGCTTGTAATTAAAGTTTGAAAAGCATTTGATTTGTTCTTTCCTTCAAAAAAATCAAAACTCGGGTTTCAGTAGCTAATGCCTTTTTCAAAAGGGATTCTAAGCTACCTAAATCCTAGCTTTCGGCAGTGAAAACGCGAAACTCGGGGCTATTTTAGCTACCGAAAGCACAAAAATTCTGCGTTTTTACTGGGTTGAGTCATCATTTTAAAATGATGATTCTGAGCGACTGGAGAATCATTTTGAGAAACTGGAGGAGGTTTTTGTTCCTAATACATCAGAGAACAATAACCTCTCTCAGTTTTCCTACAGGTGTCACATATTGGGAGAATCGAATCCATCTCTGATCCCTAATTTTCGGATCTGAGATTTCGCTATTTGACACATGTTTTTGAAATGCAGATCCCGGGAAAATGAAAACGAATCTCGAAGAACTGAGATAGGTTTTTTCTAAAAACAAAATGATATACAAAAACCTCTCTCAGTTTTAAAAAATATTCTTTTATTAGAGATATATGGGTGAATCTTTAAGCGACATATTTCCAGAAAATTTCTGCACAGAACAGGGCAGAAAGCTATTATTTTTGCCCAGATCAGGATTGTTTGAGTTGGAATGGTTTGAAACCTCTTTGAATGGACATTTGTTGAATTATCAAGTCAGATCCAATAGCTATTTTTTGATGGATAAGGGAAAGAAGAGGTGTTTCAATAATTTTTGGTACCTTTTTCAAAGGTAGAAAATCAGGGTTTTTGCACACTTCAACAAATTCGAAATTTATCCTTGGAGGATTAAATCAAACAACCTTGGGAGGCTGGAATGCACTTCATCAGCACTCTACTACTCTTGAAGATCATCAGATATGGATTGACCTCATCTTGAGGGTCTTTTCCTAGTTTATTGTAAATATTGTTTCACTTTCCGTATTTAGAAAATTAGATCCATTAATTTAGGATCTGAAAACTGTATTGTAAAGCTATATAGATGAAGACAGAAGATGGACAAAGGGTTCGATTTTGGAGACTCTTTCAAACTTTGTACTCAAGCTTCTCATTTTCATATTAAGTAATACAAGCTTCTTTTGCCATTACTTGTTTAGATTCCTATCTTCTTTTCTAGTCTGTACTTGTACTTGAATGTTATATTCATGTTATTCACGTTTGTCTAATGCCTGGTAGTTGTCATCCTGTCTTTGCATTGATGAGTTAGAATTGCAAGTATTGTTTAGTTATTGTAATCAGCCATTCATATATGTTTATTGTATGATTCTGTTGGTATAGTAAGGATTCTCCACACATCCACTTATTTACAAACTCTTTGAACAGTAGTAGTTGAAAGCCTTGTCAATCTAAGTGTGTTTATGCATGTCTTGAGTGAGTGAGGTTTGATTTAGTCATATGACTTGATCCATTTGAGTGAATCATTGAGATATTAGTTAAGTTACTAGGCATCTCTGAGATACAACCTAAGAGAGTTTCCTGGAGTGATAACAGAAGGATCAATGGCCCGAATCCCTGAAGAATAAAGAAGACACATTTTCCCAAAGAGATGAAATTATACTTTTCCTTTTTCAAAAACCTTAAAAAAAGGGATTGTCGCACCTTGCTTAGTGTTAAGGGTGCGACGATCTAGGATCATCGTAGGTTGCACCTTAGTGGCCTATGACGTTGTCGCAGTTTGCTTAGTGTTAAGGGTGTGACGATTTTCGTACGAAGGAAAAAGAACATCTTCTCGATTCTTCTAGAAGATAAGCTTCGAGGGTGAGGTGGCCTCTGATCGGTTTGGATATGAGTCGGATCCCTAATCTCATGGGATCATCCTAACCTCCTCACCTTATCCTTTTCAGCCTATAAAAGGAGAAAGTTCTCATGGGGAGAGTTAGTTGTTTTTGGAGCTTGGGAAATTACCTTGGATGGAGTTGGCTTGAGCTTTGCTTTGTCAAGATAGATTGTTGACCTCAGAATCCGTGGAGCAGAATTGTGTGGGAAGCAAGGAATTGTTGGAAGCGACCTTACAACATCAAGGCATCGGTTGTATTCTCCTTTTCATATTTCTAATACAACAATATATTTCTTTCCCATAAAATTGTTCTTATTTTATTGTATGACCCCTTGATCACATACATAGGTTTTGTTGAGTATATGTCGTTGCTTTCACTTCATTGGCTTGTGCCTTTTTACAGGTTCAGTGTCCCATAAGACTTGGAATGGATCAAGGATGACACTAGCGAGGAAAAATGACATTTAAAAGGTATGTCATTTATCTCTTGTTAGTTACTATGCTTGATAATTAAAACTTAGGCAAAGTTTTGTATTCTGACTTGTTTTGTTCTAGTTTCAGGGTGAAACTAGGGAGATCTGTTTGTGTCCGCACTTACCGATTTGTCCGATAACATTCATGTAACTTGAATCCTCTTTCTCGATAACGGGTGTCGACCCATTTCTCCACCCGGTCCTTTAAAATTTTTAGAGCTAATACAAATTGTGCATAGGCAGAATCTAGATTATTGTGATAATAGTGTTGCGAGTGAGTATAAATAATATCCTTCAAATCTTCCTCTTTTGACCAAGATGGATTATACTTGAAGGGCACCTTAGGCTTGTCATGGTCTCCATTCACTTCAAGAACAATCAGATAGTGGTTCGAGAAATGGACACGACTGACCCATGTATTGTATCTTTCGAGTTTCCAGTAGAGATCCTTATGCCATAAAAATCTGTCAAGTCTCTTGGAAACAATCGCTCTACCAACTTTGTTATTTACTCATGTGGGCTTATTGTCCACCAGAGCCAAATCGACCAACTTTTCATTTTCCAAAGAGTCTAAGAAAAACCCATGGAGAGGGTTATATCTAGCCCCAACCCCCAAAATTTCATTTTCGTTCAGGGTGAAATTTAGATCCCTCGCTATAATCAAATTTGAACACATTAATAGATTAGAACTAAAGATATTACCCCATAAGGCTACCTTACCTTCACATGGGACGTATATGTTCAAAATGTTGAAAGACTTTCCGAGTCTTCGACATTCCACTTCTGTCATGAGACTTGATGCAACAGAAAATGAATTTTTGAGAGATATGCTACCACGCCATATGGTAGAAATACCTCCCGAATTCCCCATAGAGTCAAGAGCTAAGAATTCCCATCTTGAAAACAAGCCACTCAACAATGAACAAATGTAAACACCCCCTTCCATAGTCTCATGTAAAAGAATAGTGTCTAGTTTGACTTCTCAAACAAGAGATTTTAGAGTCATCTTTTTGGCCTGGCTCTCGAGGCCGCGAACGTTTACTTATAGGATCTTCATTAGGCACTGGAGGCATGGGGTATGTTTGCTCTAAGAACCCCATGTATTAAATATTGTTTCCCTTTTCTAGCTTCTTTGGACTATTTTTCCTATGCGAGCAGAGCTTTGATTTTCTCCTTGCTCCAACTGAGGGGAGATTCCCACCAAGGTCCATATTCAAACCCAAGGAGTAAACAAAAATGTCCACCTTCTTTTTCTTTTGAGGGCAAAATTCATAGGGTCCCCTTCCTCTCATTCATGTGGAAGAGGTGGAGGAAGAAGCAAGAGGAGTGAAAGAGGTTATCTTGGGTGGCTCATAAGTCTTACCCCAACCCGATTTATCAACCATCTCAGGAAGTGACTATGAGGGATTGAGTGGCAGGACCGGGTGCTCCATCGGATTGATACTGTAGGAGAGAATGTAGTTTGTTTGTGAGATGTCATCCCCCCCATACCAATACTATTCTTAGCAATCACATGCTTCGTAGTAGGGGCAAATAAAAGAAAATAGGGATTCAATGAATCAGACTTACCAAGATTCGCTCCAGACACCTATGTTGATGTAGAGATTTTGACTATGTCTACGTCCTATTAAATTTGGCAACATCGACAGTCATTCTCCAATGAGAGGCCATATGGGCCATCCTAAGGCTAGCCAGGGAGATTTGGAGAATCAACCAATCTTGTGAGGTATTGAAAAAAGCCAGGGGGAACGTATAACCTTTGTGAGTCAAACCAAAAGTCAGGATGAACGAGATGATATGTTAGTCTAATGCAAAAGTCAGGGGGAACGTACAACCTCTGTGAGCATAGATAGTCTAGTGCAAAAGTCAGGGGGAATGTACAACCTCTGTGAGCATAGACAAACTAGTGCAAAAGTCAGGGGGAACGTACAACCTCTGTGAGCCTAGTCAAACCTTGTGAGCCATGAGCAAAAGTCAAGGCATCTAGCAAAAGTTAGGTTGAATATAAAATTCCTATGAGCTAGAAACAAACAATATTCCTAATATTGCAAATGATATAAATTTATTGATCTAGTGCATTGGCACGTGTAACATTATCCACCATGAAGAGAATTTTGAATTGCCTTGTCAAGAGTCGAGTTGTAACTGAAGTCTCAAGTCTAGTTCTATTTTCGAACTAAAACGTAATGTTGAGTTAAAACTGAAGTCTCGAGTCTAGTTCTATTTTCGAACTAAAGTGTAATGCTCAGTTGTAACTGAAGTCTCAAGTCTAGTTCTATTTTCGAACTAAAGTGTAATGCTCAGTTGTAACTGAAGTCTCAAGTCTAGTTCTAATTTCGAACTAAAGTGTAATGTTGAGTTGTAACTGAATTCTCAAGTCTAGTTCTATTTTCGAACTAAAGTGTAATACTGAGTTGTAACTAAAGTCTCAAGTCTAGTTCTATTTTCAAACTAAAGTGTAATGTTGAGTTGTAACTGAAGTCTCAAGTCTAGTTTTATTTTCGAACTAAAGTATACCAGTCTCAAGTCTATTTCTAAGCTCGAACTAAAGTATGATGTTGAGTTATGATTAAAGCATGCAAACAAGTTACTATTTCGATCCTCTCCTCTTCAACCTATATAAGCAAAGGTTGACCCCTCTCTTCAACACAATTTTGATATGCAGGTTAAGGGTGAAGCAATAGAGGCGCATATCAATGATAAAGAGGCAACATACTAAAGAAGCATATCCGTGTTGTATATTAGCAATAGAGGCAACATATCAGAGGTGTATTTCAACAAGGTCTCTTAGGTCTTTGTCAGGTCAGAGTCATCTTGGCAAGCTCTTTAAGAGCAGAACATTCATGGTTGATATTTGTAAGTGATCTTACATTATTAATGCAATAAAGGAATATTGTTTGCTGGGGTTTTTCTCCCTGTACAGAGTTTCCTCAGGGTATATGTGTTGTTGATGTGCATGCTTACTTATCTACATTGCTATTGTTATTCGGTTATGATTTGGTATTGTTGAAGTGTATTAAGCTGAAATCAAAGTGTTGAAGAAAATAAAAGAATTAATCCGCACAAGAAATCAAGCTCATAATTTAACACGATATCAGAGCTTAGGGTGTGTTAAACGTGTTGAAGTGCAGCAACAGGTACACACAGATCCAAGCTAGCTTGATCAAGTTTCCAGCGTGAAGTCGATGGCATCCTTTATTTCAATCAAGGCCGAGGATAGGCTCAAAGGAGCTACCAACTTCAATGTGTGGAAGATCCGGATAACAAATATCTTGCAGGAGCATGATCTTGAGCAGGGTGTGACCACAGTGGTGGAGGAACCCACGAATAATGCAGGAAGAGTGACCTTCGGGAAGAGTCAAGCAAAGGCCAAGCAAATCATATTTGACTCAGTCAAAGACAATATAATGCCTGCAATGACTTCATTAATGACTGCCAAGGACTGTATGGATACCTTGGTGAATCTGTATGATCTAGATGGATATCGGTGGCCACCCACCTTTTCCAACTGGCTCAAAACAATTTTCTGACATTTTTAGCAATTTACTATTTTTAGCAGTTTTTACTTCCGGG
>ML786061.1:680100-704092 GCA_009831015.1 Picea engelmannii | reverse complement strand
TAGCATGCATAAAGATTGTGTAGAAGCTTTAGTTATCATTAATCATTAAATTGAAAAAGAATGAAGCTTAATCAATTATAAAAGTGATGAAAAACCCCAAAATATCAATTCAAATGCTATCTTAAAAGTCATTTCAACATTCTATTTTTAATGTATTTGATTTAATGACCAACTAGTGCACATGAACCAAAGCATGTACATTTCAGTGAAAGTTCTCAGTCATACAATTGTTAGCTAATAGCTTGGACATTGTGTTTTTATCATTTACAATGAGTTTAATAAGCACCATGATTTTGAAAGAAGAATAATCAAATTTGTTAATAGCAAAATATTAAAAGGAGCTCCGTAAAAATTGATGCCTAGCTCAAATTCAAAACCATTGGTTCATCTTTAATGTTTTAATTATATTCTTTCAAGATGTAAATTAACTTTCTTAAAATTTGACTTTTAATTAAAATATTTCAATCCGCCAAAATGCTCAATTAACTCATTTATGCACCAAAGACCAAATCTTGACAAAAGTGTCAAAACATCATGATAACCCAAGTTTAAGCAAACAGAGGCATGAAACTGCTTTGAGTAAGTCTATGTTAGAAAGAACATAGTCTTAAATGGCACAACCATTACTTATGTGAGGAAAATTCGACGAAACAACAAGTTTATGTGACGCAACAGTCTCATCACATTACATTAGATGCATGCATGTATTTTCACTAGTGATTTTATTTCGATAGTATTATATCACCAAATCAACATCCCATGAAAGATAATCCAAAAAAAATTGATGAGAAGAAGCACCAACCAAACAACTAAGAAAGGAAAACCATCAAATCATCCCTTCAAATCAAGCAAAAACAAAATCCAATGCAAGAGAAGGTAGTAATTTCCAAAATTCAATTGGGGACCCCTTCCTTTTGTCAAAAAATAAAGGGGGGTTGTTAAGGGCTCAACACAGTTTTTTGTTGCATCCGCTTCAGTAGTCCTAATTAGAGCCACCATGACACACTATCATTGTTCTCTTGGATGTTGTGTTATTTGTGGGCTTAGGGAATTTAGGAAAGGGATTAAGTGTTGTTTCAAGGAAATTGATGAAATACAATGTGGCATTGTCAATTCAAGGATACAATAGGAAGAATGGTCGAAAAAATCAAGTGAAAACCCCAATTAAACAATGCAACCAAGGATAATTGCATCGTTGAGTCTACAAGACACACAGTGGAATTACACAAATCACAGAAGGAAGTCAAAGGGTTCATGGGTGTTCAACATAGCAGGAACTTGGAGATCTTGCTCTAGCTCAACTCACTCAAGCAACTCATGGAATGTACTGTGGGTAATCTCATCATTCCATAAAATGTGGTCAAGTTCCCCCTATTTCAAATTCCACTCCCTCTACCTAAGTTCCTTGGAATTCTAAAGGTACCCAATCAACCCCCTATGTCGGAATTGGATAAAGGTAGCGTTCTTAAAGTTATAGAATTTGAGCCCCTCGGGTGTTGATCAATTGGTGATGGAGCGCATTGTTAAGGCACTCCATTATGTGAGGTCATTAGATCAAAACCTCAACTTACCTGTGTGTCGTTCTTGGGGCATGTGAGGTTACACTTGGAGGTTATAGTGGTAACGATCAGAATAAACCCCATGTCACGTGAGTACAAGCCCGACCTAGTTGTCGATTCCACCAGAAGGAAAAAAAAAGTTGCAGCATTCAAGGATTAAGATAGTAGGGTTTCAAAAGCAAAGGAAGCAAAGAAGCGCCATATAAATGAAGGCCTTATGGGACCTGACATATAATATCTATTTTTTGTTGTTATTTTGTGTTTCTCTACTTAGGTTATCTACTTTAGTAATTTGTTCGTCAATATACATGTCAGATTAGAACATGGTTATATAAAATTGTATACCCCTGTTGGGCCCAACAACTCCCCCTAAATTTTTACAAAATTTAAAAGGCCCCCATTGGAATTTTGATAAACATAATGAGCTACAAAATCAACCTTTTCAAATAGTTCCATATCTTGGCTTGCTTTGAGACAAACTTAAGACATTCACTATAGTATGAGACATTCATTACAAGAATATATGTCAAAATTTAGAAACGAGCATAGAAATCTCAATTTAATTTTTATCAACTGTTTACTTTCGTTTAAATTATGATTATGTGTTCACTCTTTTGCTCATTAGCAAGTTTGACTATTTTGAATAATGACTTCGATACTCCATCAAATAATATCTTGGTTGGTTTCTCATTTACACAAAATTATTTGGTGGGATTAATTAATTAAATTATTTTTTCATTTTGCATCTCATTTCAAAATAAAAATAAAATAATAAAAAAAATAATTATGTATCGTTTGTTTGATTTTGTGAAAACCCAAAATTAATATTTTTCTCCTCTCCATCAACTTCAAACTTCTAGAATTTTAAGATCATATTTGAAAGAAAAATATAAACAATGTTTGTTTAGAACTTATAGTTAGTTTAAATTCATTTTTTATTTTATTGTTCTAGATTTTGTTTTATTCACAATTTTTAGGTTTCTTTTTGTTTCACAGGTTTATATTATCAATTATTTGGTGCGGATCTGATCATGGCTTGATTTTATTATCTAAATACGTTCAAGATAATTGATCCAAAATAATATTGGATTGCTGCAAATAAATTTATGAACAACAATAGATAAAAATTGGAAATGCGTCAAGAACAAACAAACGATTTTGCGGGACTCATTGCAGCCAAACCGTGAGGAATCTGAAGAAACGGTTGAAAACCCATCTCCAAAATGGACCCATTTAGCTTACATGCGAGCATTTTCCCAAACAAATGCACGATTTGAGAGATATTTGTGTCTCTTTACGAGGAAAATTTCAGGTGACATAAATTATTAGTGACGCCCAGACTGTTCATTCATTGTATAAATATATGAGAAAGTTCAGAGCCAGGGAGATCCAAGAAATTGAGAGGAGGATTTTTATCCTTTCTTTTTTGTATATTATTTATTTTGTAAACTTTTTTTCTTTTCAAATGGAGTAACGAAAGGTTGGAATCTTTGGAAGAATGGACAAGTATTTTCAAAGAAGAATATGGAATTCTAGGTTGCTTAATAGCTTTTGTCCCGTGAGTAAAATAGTTTTATTTTCATTATAATATCTTCATATTATTTGAATAATTGATTATGCATTGATTTAAATTAGTTTTAGTCTGTTTTATCAATACATGGTTAATTGCTATCATTTATATATTATTTTTTTCAATCTTTAAGAGTCCATTATCCCAAAAATTCTTCATGGACCATATGATGAACATATTTTGTTGCAACTATATGATAAAACAATTTACTCTTTGGATTTCGTCCTGTGTAAACTTTGCAGTGTTTTTCATTGTCTTCTCATGTAATTTCTTGATGTGAAATGTTATCTGTGTCGAATTAGCTTTAGTCAGTTTTGCACATAATATTTTATATCATGTTTTTCTTTATGTTGTTCATTATATGTTGGTTTAGTTTATATCTGTGACTGATCATCTATTCAAGCATTTTGAGTTTACATTTGATGCTAAATAGTTGGTAACACCATTCATGAGAATTGTAATTTCTTTCATTTTCAGTTATTGGACATTTCAAGGTCACACAATATATAATTATTTATTTTTCTGTCGTTATAAACTCACTCCAAAATATGAAACACTTCCTTGAATTTCTTCAGGAAGTATTATGCTTGCTTTTGTCATAGGTTTACACTTGACACATGTTAATAGGAGCTCATACAAATACAAAAATATGAATTTAGTTGATCAGTGAGAGGTTAGTAGGTGCATTGCTTTCTTTGATTCAGATTTGTTTATATATGAATGAGATGATGATTGCATTAATTAGCTTTGACTGTTTCTGTGTCATTGTTTCAATTGTATTTGCTTAGTATTTATTAGTTTAAAATATTTAAACATTAAAAAAAACAAAAAGATTTATGTTCTTACTTTATCTTATTTTCAAATATTATTACATGAACATTCATTTTCGCAAGATTTCAAGTAAACCTTGTAAACTGTATATAGATTGTTTATAATCATTTGTATATTCACGTTTTTTTTTTAATAAACATTAGTAAGTAATATATCATTTGTTAGAATCATAGCTTTAGATTAGTTTATTTCTTTTACTGTTTTTAGGACTTTAGTTGGCTAACGAAGCCATTAAACCCATTGGGTCAGATCATACCAAACGACTTGGGTTAATTAGACAACCCCGGTTCAGATCTTACCTTCCAGTTGACGGTGTGTCATTTACGCCCGTCAACAACCCCTTAGGGTGGAACTTGTTTAAAATTTTCATTTTGGAACAATGGCCTCAACATGATCCTCTATATTTTTGTGCAAGTTGCTTGGCTCTGCCACAACTCTCTTTTTTAATATAAATCTTATCCATTACCATTAAAAAAATAAGGGACTAAAAAAAGTTGGAGGAGGAGAGGAAAGCAGATTTTCTAGCCACATAAGCAATTCCAAAATGCTATAAAAGAGAGTTGTTAAAACATAACGATTGAAGAGTGCTCTTTTTCTATTCTTTCAATCTAAATAAATTTTCAATAATGTAATAGAAGCATAAGCAATGGTCGTGGTCAGGGACTCGATGTCCCTATTAAGTTATATGTCACAATCAATCGACAAGTTTACATTAGGTATCATTTGTGAAATGTGGGGAAATACTTGGGGGGTTTCCTCACAAGATTTTCCTTGGAAAAAAATGATCATAATCTAGATATTAAAATAAACTTTAGAAATATGATTTTCTACTCTGAAGGTTGAAGAGAAATAAGGAGCACAATGAACGGATCTATGCCACCCCGAAGATTAAATAGATTAATTGAAAAAACCATTGAATTTGAACACAAATTTTCATTCATAAATTTCTCACGTTGACTTTGGACTAGTTGGACAATAAAGGAGTGGATTTGTTAGAAAAATAAGGAATACATATAGCGAAGATATTAATGGATTAGAGGGATTAAATGTAATATTAACTAGGGATGAACCAAATTATTCTAATGATAGTTCATTACATTAAAATTCTAAAGTGTAGTATTATTAAGGTATGCCATCCACACATTTGTTTATCATGACCAACTAAGGGAGTGAGATGATGTTTGGATTATTAGTCAAAGGATGTAAGTCCTCTTCTTTGTGAGGGGAAACCAAGGCACATATCTTTCTTCCTTAGCCTTATCCAGCTTTGATCTCCATCGTTCCAAATCATTGATTATTGAACGTCGTGTCTCTCTCTTAGAATAATACAATTGTTCTTGCATTTGAAATGCTATGGGTCCTGATTTAATCAAGATCACAATTTGATCAATTTCTTATCCCTGCTATCATCTACTAAAAGGATTTATTCAACGCGACTCTCTAATTTGGGAACGTTTCACACAAGATTTCGATTCCTATAAATAATAAAAAATCTCCATTCCAAATATCCAGTCAAATTATGGCTTAAACACAAGGTTAAATACAAATCTTTGTATTTCTATGTTCCAAATGGGCAATCATCACACAAACCAAGATTTCTCTTTAAGAAAGAAAACAACAAGTTTTCTTACCTTTCTAGAGTGATTCTTTATACAATGATGATCCGAGTCATATCTCATACATCACAATCAAATTCCAGTTCTGGAAACGATGATCACAACCCCAATTTGGACATATTATGGATTTAACAGAAGCCAAAGAGTTGTGTGCTTTACTTTACTTCTATTCAATGCTTCTCTACATTCAAACTCAACTCCATAACAACAATCATCCAAATGCTTTAATAACCAATACCATGAGTTCAAGTCTTATGAGAGGTGATATATGGAAATGAAAATGCCAATCTTTAGACGAACCAGAGATGAAATCGCCCTTCATATGACCTCAATTAAATGCACTCCTCATACACTTGACTTGAACCAACTCCTCATACACAATTGCCTTCATCCCCTTTGAATAACTAATCTTATTTCTACACATACAGAGTTTCTATGCAAAATCTAACTACTCATTCTTTCATTATAATCACATTGAATAGAGGATACAAACATACTTGAAGGAATCATAACACCTTAATTATATTAATTTCAATTTCTATATACATACAATTGCTCATAGTTGACATCTATTCAACCACCCTCTCCACGCCTGCAGGCTTACATAAAGCATATGAATAAAACCACTAATTTGTTCAGATCCTAATTTGACTCCACAATATTTATCATTATCCCTACAATCTCTTTAAGATCCCCTTATCCTTTAATAATTGCTCAACAAGGCAGATTTGATTACATATTTGTCACTTTAATCAATCCAACCCTATCTTATGCCATTCTTCTAGAATTCAATAAAAACATAGGGAATTACACTAAATTTAATTTAGAGAACCAGTCCCTTGTTAAATCCTAAGACCTCCTAAGACCATATCAACCATGTTGATTTTGAGAGAATATGCTCCTACATCATAAGGCCTTTCCAAAGTGCTTGTGTTTGAATAATGCTATCTTATTTTTTATGTTATGATGGTCAATAGGATGATAATAGATTTGTTTCAAGTATCAATTGTATGCCTAGCCATTGTAATGAGGAACAAAGCTCTCAAAGCTCTCAACTTTGTTAAATAGAAAAGGAATCCTTGCAAGCTTTCACAAAATAACAGAGGAAAGTGTAATTACCAAACAAATTAGAAATAAAGAGATCTAGATGGTGAAAAGGTGTGGTGTAAGATTATTTTAGACAATTAACTATCCACCTCACTTGCCACTTTTCAAAACTGAACATCTATATATGCTAAACAAACACAGAGACATATGCTTTTGATGAGGAAAGATATTTCAAAAGGTTTAACTGAGAATTTCAGTTTTCAATAACTCTTCTAGTAAGATAATTGCATGTTGTTTAGCAAGCACACAAGCAATGCATGCATAAATAAATTTCCCTCGAGACAACATGAGGATGCAACTTAGCCAAATATCTTGTGAGGTGTAGATCAAGTATATGACTCGACAAAAGTGTATATAAACTATTTTTTTTCACTAGAAAGTTACAGATGAAGCAAATAAGTATCGATCCCCAAACATATTTAGATGATAATGAGCACTTCTCACATAGAAGATTATTTATCAAAACTCATGAGTATAGTGTTTTAATTCAACAAAAGCTTGGACACAATGGTGGCCTTCACAGCGAAGTGTTTATCCTCTGGACACTCCATCGAAGGATGAAAATATACACATAGAAAAAAAAATTAATGGTAAAGGAAGTTGCAATTGTGTAACAAAAAAATACATGAGTTTTAGATAGTAATACGCCACAGAACCTCGCCAAAAGACTAAAACACATGAATAAGGAAAATGCATTCTCAAATAATTAAACAATGTTGAATGAAGAAGACATCCTTGCATTTGACCTCAAAACACCCATCAAACTTCACTAGAAGGGAGAAATACACAAGAAACTCATGTGCTCCACTAGAGGAGTTGAACTTGTTGCATGGGCAAGGAGACATTATATTTCATCGTCTCAAGCATTGTCGAACCTCGTTACATGAAGAAAAACACATGGGAAGATAGTGCGCACTATCAGAGAATGAAGAGATATCACCAAGATAACTCAACTATGTGTCTTTATCGTGTTGGAGCTCACTGAAGACTAAAAATGCACTATGAGCTAATGCACACCTCTAGGGAGATTGTAATGGTTGCTTGGAGATGGCACCGATGCGTTTTATCCTTTGAGCCCATCCTAGACCCCACAACAAAGCCAAAAAATGCATAAGAAGCTAAAACATAGTAGTGGGATGGATGGGGAAGTAAACTAGTGACGAGATCAATGCAATTTTCCCTCTGGGGAACTATCAAACCCCCATGTTTTTATGAGACTTATTTATAAACATTAATGGAATAGTCGTGGGACAGTATCTAAATTATGTAAGAATATCTAGCCCAAGGTGATTTAACCTTGGTTAGCTTAAATAAGCAACTTTATCTTTATTATGTTTGATTAAATTCACTAAACATGTTTAACGTTGCTTCATAGCTAAGGAAACCCACAATTAAATATATGTTTATGGATGAATTTCTATTTGTTGGTTTTTGTTGAGATTGAGTGTGGTTAAGTAATTTTTCCATGTATATATTTTTAGAGAATTTCTATGGAAAAGATTATTAATGTGAAATGAAATTTTAAAATAAAAATACATCGTATTTGTAAATAAATTAAAAATAGTTCAACAAAATATGATATCATAAATAATAACAATAACAATAATAAAAACAACAACGACAACAATAATAATTTTTTTAAGGTCACAATCGAGCTAGACATTAAATTGGTGTATGAAACCCCTTTCTTTGTGGGACAAGGGACCCCCTTTGCTTAACGATTTCACCGGTAGAGTCTATGTTGGGGGATGGTGATTTTCACCCAACCACCAGGGATCAATTCCCATCGAGACTTTGGCTCGTTGTGATAAGGCTCAAAGGGTAGGCGACCCCTGGGATAGACTTCCACCTCGATGGAGGCCGGGACGTCTCGGCCCTTACTGAGTCACAAGTTCTGGGTATATCTGGCTTGTGGGTTGTTGGATATACTCTTGGGTTAATAGTGGTAGCAGGCGGATTTGAACCTAGGCCATGCCCAGGTAATCCCGATGTGTTACCGATTTCCCCATGATTTAAAGAAAAAAAGTCTATGAAAATATACATACCCTACATCCTCTAAATTTGAACTTGTGACTTTTTAAGAAGAAACACATGTTCTTAACCATTACAATTATTAAAAACTTATATCTCAAAATCATTTTCTAAATTAACAAAACTTTAAATATAAATAATATATCATATTATATATATATATATATAAAAGAAATCCAATTTTTAAATACATTACAAAAAAAATATTATATACTTACCACTACAAACAATTTATATGCTCATAAAATAAGACTAGTGCCCATCCAACGGAGTCATGTGATAAATTAGACTTATCCAAAGGTTATGAGTTATATATATATATTTATATTGATTTAATTTTTAATTTATTATATTAAATGTTTGTAACAAATATTTATAATTAATTTAATCATTAAATTATATAATTTATATAATTTATAATTATTATTATTAGAATAAAAAATTAATAACATAAATATTTATTTTGTATAAAATTTAGATTTAATGAAAATAAAAAAATAATAATATAAATATTTCCATAAAATTTGGATTTAATGAGAATAAAAAATTAATGACATAAATACTTTGCATAAAATTTTTATTTAATAATAAAAAATTAATGAAATAAATATTTTGCATAAAATTCTGATTTAATAATAAAAAATTAATGATATAAATACTTGGAAGCAAAATGTGGTCTTATTTTTGAATTCCAACCTTTCTTGACTTTTGTTTCATAGTTGTTGAAAAAATTGAGAATTAATGACATGGAAACTTTATTGTGTTGCAGTTTATTTTGGAATCTTCTAGGTCTTAGCTAATTGTTATTAAAATAAAAAATTAATAATATTAATATTTTGTAAAAAATGTTGTGAAAATTTTGAGAATTAATGACATGCATACTCTATTGTGTTGCACTTTATTTTGGAATCTTCTAGGTTTTAGCTAATTGTTATTAAAATAAAAAATTAATAATGTTAACATTTTGTAAAAATGTTGGTTTACTTTTTCGTTTTAAATATCACTTTTACAAAACTTTCTATATTGATTTGGATTCGAAAAATATTCATTTTCACTTTATTAAAATTTATGAGGGACCAAAATAAACGTGAGATGTAAATTTCTCATTTCTAAAATATTTTAGTTTAAGATGAAGTGTATGTTAAGTACCGAACTCACTGAATCTTGTTCGTTTTTTGAACAAACTTCTGCTTACTTTCCCTCTCTTTTATTTTTCAAAATTTACGTTCTTCTTCCGGTCACAGTTCCCACAGGCGCCCTCTTGACCTTGCACCAGTGGCTCTCTTTTAACTTCTTACCAAGTACCAGTGGTTTACGGTCGCTGTGAGATCATTACGCCGACGTATCTTTTTCTCCTCCTATTGTCCTCTTGCCCTGCACTGATCAACTGGCTTCTGTTTATCTTCCTCCCTGTCGTTTTCTACCTGCGTTAGTGGCAGACACGCGCTTTTTGTCTCCATTAGCCTTTCACTGTTCTCGAACCTGCTACAGATCCACTGCTGCTCCGTAGGGCCCGACTACTACTTCCAAACTTTGGACCGCCTCCTCCTGGTCCCTCTGCGAAAACCCAGGTGGATAGATTATTGGCTTACGAGTATTATTTTATGGACTCTCTGACTAAGTCACTTATGAAGCCCTCTAACGAGATCATTTGGGAACAGGAGGGTCTTTTTGCCCAAGTAGACTTGCTTCAATCCAGTAAATTGACCCTCCCAGCCAAGCCACCTATTACCTCTACCCTTATAGCTTCCTCCGTCTTACCAACATGGATAGATTCCCACCCTCTGACAGCCAACTGCCTGCCAACAAGCTCCCCTTCCCTTCCCGGAACCTCTCCTCCCACAAAACACTCCACATCCTTCAGTGCTCGACAGTCTACCCACAAAGCCCCCTCCCCTGTTCACTCAGCCATTTTCGGTCGAAGGGTGTGGAAACCCAAAAAAGCTATTTCACGACTGGTACTGGGGGACGGTGTTGGCTTTGAAAATCTGTGCAAGATGTCTACCTGCACGTTGGTGGGTCGGATCTCCTACAAAAGCCTGAGCACCCTTCCTCTTGAGGATTGGATAAAGCTGAAATGGCTGCCTCTTCTTGGTTACTCTCCTGAAGTGCTTTACCTTTCTAAGGGTTGGCTTGGCTTCCACTGTAAATCGCCAGATGATGCATCCCTGCTTCTCTCCTCCTTCTGGGTCTACGGAGGAGGCAGTATCATGCTCAAGCGTTGGAGACTGGCGTTCAGTCCGGAAACAGACTACTTCCAGTTCAGACATATTTGGGTCCTCCTTCCGGGCCTCCCTCTACATCTCTGGAATGCAGAAGCTCTCAGAGCTATAGGGGACTCACTCGGCAGATACATTGCTCTTGACCCACAGACTCTTGCTGGTACGTCGAGGAGGGTGGGTAGAGTGCTGGTGGAACTGGATGTCACTACAGGGCTCCCGGAATCCATGGTAATCGCTTGGAGAGGTCGGAGTTTTCTTCAGAAACTGGACTTCCTTGGGATCCCTTTCCGTTGCAACCTCTGCCGGGAAATCGTCCAGCTCCGACGCTCTTGCCCTGGTAAAGTCTCTATTGACCCTACTGCTGATACTGATGATTCTGATCTCTTTCTTAACCCCCCGACTTATATGGAGGCCGACCCATCCCTTGCCTACCTGGATTCCCCCTCACCTGCTCCCGAGACGGTTGACTCTCCACTGAATAAACTTTACCAGACCTGTCCCACTCTCTTCGCTTCACTATCTGCAGCAGAAAAAGATACTTTCAAAAGCTTCCAATGGCTGACTTCCCCTGGCATTGACTCCATCCCTCCTCCGGCAGAAGGGTTGCTCCTTTCACCTGAGCCACCAGACCCGTCAACCCGCTGCCCCCCCTCGGACACTTCAACTCGCTGCCCCCCCCACGGTTCAAGCTACACATNGCAGGAAAGCCCCCCCCCCTTCATCTTTGGATCTGACAGCCTCACCATAGATCCTCTCTGGGTATAGGCAGCCCGAAGATGTTGATCTTAGCCCCTTGGACGTTTTACCCCCACTGCTATCTTCCAATGACCGATCGGACTTTTCTCCAGAACTGCCTATCTTTCGTGGAAAAGAGATGATCCGTCCAGACACAGGGGCTGGATGTTCTACCTCCCAGCTCCCGGAAAAAGCCGTTAAAGCCACTGTTTGGTCTAGAGGCATTGGAACTGAGCTTTCTCCTCTCCAGACGCGAAGCTCCAGGAAACAGAAGGAACTCTTAAACTCTACTCAAACAGTTGCTGACTGCCCCACACAGCAAGGAAAAGCCCTTAGAGCACTGAAGGCTTTGGCACGTTCTAAATGATTTTTTTGTCCCTTAACATTCGAGGGATCAGAGGCACCCTCAAGGCTGCCTCATTCCGTAGGTTACTAGAGCGATCAAAGCCTGATGTTATTTTCTTGCAAGAAACACTCTCGGCCGACCACACTTCTTGTGATTTTATTTACAGATTCCGTCCTTCATGGTACACAGTGGCGGTCAGTTCCTGTGGAAACTCTGGAGGTCTGCTGGTGGCTTGGGACCCCAGGATTTTTGATTTTAAACCTTTCTGATTGAGCGGTGGTATTCTTCTACAAGGTATTTGTCTTGCTACTTCACAGGTTTTGGCTATCCTTAACATCTACGGCCCATGTTCAGACAGGAAGCGTTTCTGGTCTTCACTGGCTGACAATGGCCTCCTATCTCTTCAAAACCTCATTTTAGGAGGAGATCTCAATTTCATTCTCTCAGCAGAAGAGAATTGGGGAGGTAACTATCGGCCGGGCTCCTCCGAGACTTTCTACAGAGAACTGTTTGACTCACTTAACTTAATCGACATTGTGCCGACCCACTTGACCCCCACTTGGCGGAACGAAGGAGCTGGCCCAGATGCCATTGCAAGGAGACTTGATCGCTTTCTAGTCGCTGACAGTTACCTATCCTCCTCGGTTCTGCCTTCCTCGTGGGTTGAGCATCCGTTCTTTTCTGATCACGCCCCCATCTTCCTTAAGATGCGTCCCTCGGCGCGGTTTTACTCTACCCCCTTCAAGTTCAACCACCATTGGCTCAATGCTGCTGATTACTCTGCTATTGTCCACGAGGTCTGGAGAGACCCCTGCTTTCTTACTGAAGAAAACGCCCAGTTACGTCTAGTCTGGAAACTGAAGACTCTAAAAGAAAAATCAAAATCGTGGTATCATGCAAATAGGAAACTGGATCAGGCTCGACTTGATATTCTGGAAACCGATATCTCTCATTACATAAAAAAGTCGACCAACTCAGCGCTATCATCGGAGGAGGCAACCAGGCTGAAGACGTCTGAATCTCAATGGAAATCCATTCTGTGATCTGAGGAAAATACCTGGAGGCTTCGCAGCCACGCACTTTGGCTACATAGCGGAGATTCAAACTCTAAATATTTTCATAAAGTTGCAAGCCAAAACAGAACAAATAAAATCATCTGGTCGATAAAAGATAGCAACGAGGATGATATCCATGGGCAGGATGCTTTAAAGGTGGAGGCTGTTACATATTTCAAAAATCTGTACGCAGCACCCAACAACTCAAACCTCCTGGAGCAGTGTTCCTCTGCCAGTCTTTATCCACCGATCATCTCCGCTGAGGAAGACACCGAACTCTTCAAACCTGTTACCCTCTCGGAGATAAAGAATATCCTTCTTCACTTCAAGAAAGAGAGGAGTCCAGGCCCCGACGGCTGGACATCGGAGTTCTTCTTACACTTTTTTGACCTCGTCGGTGAGGATCTCCTCCAGATGGTGGAAGACTCCCGCTTAAAAGGTAAGATACATGGTAGTCTAAATACCACCTTTCTGGTTTTGATTCCAAAAGCTACCACTACACTCTCCTTCAGCGATTTCCGTCCGATCTCTTTGTGCAATCTAATTTACAAGTTAATCTCCAAAGTGATCTCGAACAGAATCAAGCCCTTCCTGGACAAATGTATCTCTGCGGAACAGCTGGGTTTCTTGAAAGGCAGGAGAATTCAAGATGCTATCGGAGCCGCCCACGAATGCATCCATAGCATCAAACAGAAAAAACAAAAGGCGCTGATTTTAAAATTAGACCTCAAAAGAGCATTTGACTGCATTGACTGGGGGTTCTTAAGGTTAGTTTTACATGCTGTTGGGTTTGGAAGCAAATTCATTCATTGGATCCTCTCTTGTGTCACCAGTGCCAACTTTGCGGTATTGATCAATGGCAAACCATCTTGTTTCTTCAAGAGCGGCAGGGGACTCAGACAGGGGTGCCCTCTCTCCCCCTACCTATTTATCTTGATCATGGAAGGCCTCAGCCTTCTTCTCACCAAGAGCTTTAACGACCACCAGTTTTCTGGCTTAAAAGTCTCTAATTTTGTCAAACTTGTCCACCTTATCTTTGTTGACGACGTTCTCATCCTCTCTAAAGCTGATCCAGCTGAATGGCTTAACATCCTTGAAGTGCTTAAACTTTTCAGCTCTGTTTCGGGCCTTACTATCAATCCTTCCAAGTCCACCGTCCACTACTGGGGTCTTTCCACTGCAGAGCTTCCCTCCCTACAGAACTCCATCCCTTTCCCCTTTATTGATCTGAACGAGGGTTTCACCTATCTTGGTTTCAAGCTGAGATTGGGCGCTGCCATTCCTAGTGACTGGAATTGGCTAGTTACCCTCTTTGAAAAAAGAATTGGGTTTTGGTGTAACAAGTGGTTGTCTTTGGGAGGCCGCTACATCCTAGTCAAATCGGTGTTGGAAAGTCTCGCTGTCTACTGGATGACACTGGAGCGCTTACCCACTAGGATTATTTTTCTTCTTAGATGACTGTCCTTCAACTTTCTGTGGAACGACCAAGTGGGCCATCATCACTATCACCTTTGTTGCTGGCAAAAACTGTCCAAGCCCCGGAAGGCAGGGGGCTGGGGACTAAAGAACCTTGCCTCCTTCAACGAGGCCCTCCTGGCCAGCTCCTTCTAGAGAGCAGTTAATCATGACAGTATATGGAATCGAATCATCATAGACAAGTATTTGGGCTCTCGGTCGCTCCTCCATTGGCTCAGAAAGCCAACACTCTTGCTGAATGGGGCGTCCCCATTTTGGAAAGGACTAGTGGCGGCTTCAAAGGTGGTTCTACACTGGCTACGGTGGAAGCCAGGCACTGGAAACAACATCAGAGTGGGAAAAGATATGATTCTCGGCATGGGGGAGGCATCGATCCTCTGACCCTCCATTTGTTCGCGACTTGATTCCCTAAACTACTCGACTCTAGCCCATGTAAACATCCCGAGTGGAGTAAACTCTCTTCCCGATTGCTGGCTGGACAACAACGAACTTCACCTTGATGAATTGCATTCCTCAGAATGGAAAAGGTACACTTCAACACTTAAGAGAGCCGACATCTCTCTTACTGATTCGCCAGATATTCTTTTATGGGCCGGAGGGGATGCCTCGGGCGCCGTCTCTGTTAAAAATCTCTATGTGGCTCTTCTCCTCCAATAGAAATTGGATGCTGATAACTCTTGGCTGCGCCTGATTTGGGATTGGGCGATCCAAATAAAAATCAATCTTTTTATCTGGTTAGCAGGCAACGGAAATATTCTAGCCTGGGACGTGCTTAATCGCAGGGGCTGGGAGGGTCCTGGCTATTGCCTACTGTGCAGACAATCTTCAGAGGATATAAATCACCTGCTGGTCCACTGCCTTTTCACACAGGAAGTCTGGAAACGCTTGCTCACACATTTTTCAATTATGGCTACCTGGAGCGGATCCAACTTATCGGTTTGCTTCTCCTCCCGGCTTTCCAAAAAAAGCGCCCCTCCGACATTGGCTGCACATGCCTGTTGGCAACTTTGGGCAGAGAGAAACAAAGCGACCTTCAAGGATCGTCCACCTTCCTGTACAGCGGTGTTCCATCGTATTTTGTCCAACTTCCAGTGGCAACCCTCCTCGATAAAGACCATATCTCACAAAGCTTGTGATTTTACTCTGGCAGGCGGCCACACTCTTGTATGCTTCGATGGAGCTGCAATGTCTAATGGCCTTTGCTGCGGGGCTGGTGGTTTCTTTAAATCGCACCCGAGGAGGATTACAAAGTGGTTCCTTAACTGCGGGGAGGGTACTAATACTAAAGCCGAACTCTTAGGACTGTGGGCCACCCTCACCTTAGCCTCCTTCTGGTCTATCAACCATCTACTTGTTCTTGGTGACTCGAGAGTCATCATTGACTGGATAAGCCAAAAAAGTAATCTTCACTCAGTACATATTGAAGGCTGGCTGGAAAAAACGCGGATCCTTTCCTCTTGTTTCTCCGACATCAAATTTCTTCATATATCCAGAACGCACAACAGGGAGGCCGATGCTCTTTCTAAGAGGGCTCTCAGTGCGGAGGTTGGGAGACTCTCGGTATTTCATTGTGATAATGGAACTGAGAGCTTCATCTCCACCTATAATATTTTTGAATGATGGATAGATCCTTTGGTTATCGTGACAGGTTTTGAATAGATCCTTGCTGGATCTCTTTGTCTATTTTGCTTGTCTGGCCTTCTGACCGGATGCGGTTTTGGTGTTATCTCACAGCCAATTTGCTGTATTTTCTGATCTCTGCGCATGGCAGTCCGCTTTGTAAAAGGTTTTATAATTTTATTATAAATTCGAGCAATTTTTTCTTGGAAAAAAAGATGAAGTGTATGTTTATCTACATAATGCTTAGTATATTTTTTAAAAAAATTCTTTGAAAGTGAGGAAATTTTAATTTTTTTTTTTAACATGAGTGTTATGTATCTGGGTTATATTATAGTGTGATTAAAAAAATGAAAAAAAAGAAAAAAGTATATTAATGGACTTATGTCATGTGTTAAGTTAGTGTTAGGTATATTATACATCATTTTCATAATGGGTTGTAAAATGTTCCATGTGTATTTTTGATGGGAGGAATGACAAAAATTCTCACTCAAGCAATTTTGAATTTTATTAGGCTAGATGAGATTATCATCCTGGATTTATAGCCTTTCAAAAATCTTAATCAGACTTCAAGAAATAGATTTTTGGATCTGATTCTATTATAAAATATGTATGTTTTTATGTGAAATAAATTTAAAAATAAAAAATGCATTTGCAAATGAATTTATAAAATAATTGAATAAGCAAATGTAGGATAACATAAATCTAAAAATTGGTTCCCTAGTAAGTGATGTTGTTAGGATGTAGAGAGATTTAGGGTTCACATGATGACAAGCATCTAACCCTGCAACAACTAGGTGATCTCTTCGACATCGTGCGCCGACACCAGAAAGGAACACAATTGAGCGAGTTACATGGATCTAGAGGGGGGCGGGGGTGCAAACCCCCTCTTACTGGAATGTTGTCGCAAATGAAATTGTAGGAGTCAGAGATAAGTGACTACCATTTGAGTCGTCGCCTCATCTTCACGATCGAATCTTGCAATATTAGCATAGCTTTGGAAAGGAGATGGAGGTGGAAGTAGAGACATCTCATCCTAAGGCAACTCACACTTGGCAATCAGGGAAATGCTTCCCCAAGGAAACTAAAGCACCAAGGCATGTAATCAACTCCACTAGAGTCGGGGAGCACACTCAGTTCATGAAGGACCATGCCATGATCGGTAAATTTTTAGGGTTATGGACCTCCGAAAAAGATCTCACGTGCTGGATCAAAACATGGTGGAACCCAAAAGGGGACTATGAACTTCAACTCAGCTCAAAAGGCTTCTTCACGATCATTTTCTACAATCTTGAAGACAAGGACCGGGTCTTTGAAAATGGTCCATATTTCTTTAATTCCATAGGGCTATATCTTCGCTTCTAGACAGATCGTTTCTGCCCATAAAAAGAGGATTTCTCTTTTGCACCAGTCTAGATCCGCCTCTACTCTCATCCCCAGGTGTTTTGGCTTGAAGAAATCTTAAGGGGTATAGTAAATACCATGGGTAGATATGTGAAATCCTCTGAAGGAACAAAACAAAGGATATATACTTCATATTCCTGGATCTGCGTGTACATGAACATCTCCAAATCTTTTCTAGGCTTGGTCACCATGGAATATCAAGATGAGGACTGGCTTCAAACCATAAATTATGAACATATACACTTCCGCTGTAGGAAATGTCATGAGCATGGACATCTCTTTCATGATTTTTCCCTCAATGCCCCAACACGACCAACAATGGAAGAACAATCGAAAGATGGCTTCACGCAGGTCTCTAACCGCAAGAAACAACCTCCCAAGAAAATGTATTCGCTGTCTTAAAACAGAAGAAGGAAGTTCATCAACACAGACATGGAATACTGTTATGGATATTTTCATCATCGAAATAATAAAGCAGTTAAAATAGAAATGTAAACGGTTCAACATTGCTCATTCATGTAACCGTTAGTTTTCAGAAGTTAGTTAATCACCAATGGGAAAAATGTTTGGTGATCATGTATAAATATAATTTCACAAGACTGAGAAAGGGATTTTGTTTTTTGGAGCCGATTGCATTAGAAATTTTTTGATTTACAATGATATAGATAATACAGAAGAGATTCTGAATTCTGTCAACTTGAAGCTATGTGTTCCTTACTCTGTTTTAAATATTTTTCAACATCTTTCTTTCCATGTCTTTCTAATGAATGATCAACTATAGTTTAATTCAAAATTCTACTGTAGTTTGAATTTATTTGATTATCTAATCATTTACAACTTTTCCTTTGTGATTGCTACCAGCAGTTTCAAGACCTGTAGGTCATTTGGATGGTTATATTGTATACTTCATTAGAAATTTCATTTTTCTCTCATTCTTCTGTTATGATATGAGATTCTTTCATGATTAAAGCCTCATATTTTCAGCAGCGTTACTTTTGTTATTATTTAACTATTCTCAAATTGTTTCAAGTACAGGAAACGACCTCTACTGTTATTGTGTTATTATTTTGAGTTCCAAAATTCCTTCTCTATTTTATCTCTCAAAACTGAAGCAAAAAAATCTTTAAACATTTTATAATTCAATAAATTTTTACTCCCCATGACTGTCCCAAATAATAGACAACCTAACATAGAACCTGGCCTTCAAGATCAAACTAGCATTGCTTTGAACTTATTTAATACTATCCTGCAAACAAAAACCACTCGGGTTGAATTAGAACGCTCGTGAGCAGTTATCGAGAGAGATATCAACATCCAAGAACAATGGGAAGCTAGACAGAGACAGTTGAGAAGCCAACTCTGATTTACCTTTCACAATTGATTCTTGCCCCTTAATTCTCTTTATCTTTTCGGATGCCTTGACGGTATACTTTAGAGCCTTAAAGTATTCCCGTGAAGGTAGATTCTAGAGGTTGGAAGGACTTAAGAATCCTGGTAAATCCTTCCCTGACACTCTTGCAGACTTACATCCCATAGCTCTCTAACCGCTAAGCTGAGGAAACATAAGACCATTCAAAAGCATAGGTTCACAAAGAGACAATACATATTTCTACCTTAATCATTCAACACAAAACTTGGTGTTATCACTGGAATTTCGTCCGCAAATGGTTACAGGAATCCAACATCTTCAAACACCCATTAGTTCATCCATGGCCCAGAAAATGCATTTCCAAAGGGAACAAAACTATACAACTGGTTAAAAAATCAGCATGCGCTAAAGATACAAAGGCAACACACGCACATGCGACAGTTGAATAACGCTGGAAAAGCGCATATGCACCCGATGCGCGACTGTGGATGCAAAAAGCCACGCACACCTCAGAACGATGCATTTATGATTTTGGTTGGCCTTCCACCCACTTCTGGTTCATCTCCCAAGTCGATTTGACACCCAAATCTGAGCTAAATCCAAGTGGGGGGCTGGTCAAAGACTTGAGGGTGCCCTAAAGAGCCCCTTGTTCACACTACAGACTGGTTGAATAATGCCTCAAAGATTTGCTATAAAAAGAGGTCATGGGTGCACTATACTTTCAAGGAATTCATTTGTATTGGTATGCTACCTATATTCTCTTGGAGAATCCTCTTTTCTCATCAAGAGCATACAAGCACCATTTCATTTAGCCATTCAAATCACCTCTTGAGTGAATGGGCTTTGGATTTATTCACCATTTCCTTTTAGTTTCCTACTTGTAAGAAGAGCTCAATCATTAGGGGCTCAAGAGCCCTCCCTTGGAGGAGGAGGGGAACCATAGTCTTCCTTTCTCTTTGGTGTTTTCCCACTAATACAACTTATCCATTAGTGGCATGCATGTTGTTTAATTTTTGTTCTATTTCTCTTATGCACTCTAGTTTAGTTTATTTTATTGTTATTAGCATTAGTTCTTTGTTTATTTCTTATGCTTGATGTTTCTAACTCTTGCATTCACTGTTGTCTTGTCCAGCTAACCCAACTGGACTTGTAAGCATCCTTATTTTGCTCATTTAGGTGACGAAAGGGATGCAATAGATTGACGACTCCACTGGGGATTGGTATCAATTCCCCCCCATTTGGGTTGTTTGAGCACTTCATTTTGGTTTATTTAACTTGCAGGAACCATAACTGGCCCAGGCTTGCCTGCAAGAAACTAAATTCAGAGCTGAGTTGAGAGAATTTCATCCGAAATTTGTTTCACGACCGTGTAACAGAAAGTGCGCGTGTTTTTTAACCCACAATCACGTCTTCCAAGCACATGCGTCAAACCCACTGTGTTTCTCAGCGCATTCTGCGCACTGCGCCAAAAAGTCATTTTTAATTTGCGCATTGGCGCCTAATGTGCCTCTGTCTACTCTGCGACCCGAGCATCCATCCAGAAAATTATACGTTGTAAGGGTTTTTGTGATCTGTTGGAGGCCCATAACCTTCTTAAGTTTGATTCTATGCAGATTTTAATATACACCACACTTAGATTCCCTCTCCACGTGAAGGGTTAGTCAAAACATAGGCACTTAGGAGGTTAAAATCCATATTTTTCCCCTCTTTTTGCTCTCATTTTGCCACATGGATGGCTTGCTTTGATTGTAAAAAAATTAAGTTGGAATCATTCAAATATTACATATATAACTACTTGCATTGGGACCAGAAATTGAACGTCAATCTTTGAGTATGCTCTTCTCTCGCGCCATAAAGCGATCTTTTTTATGTCGTTCATTATCTTTTGGTTTAGTTTATATCTGTGACTGATCATCTATTCAAGTATTTTGAGTTTACATTTGATGCTAAATAGCTGGTAACACCATTCTTGAGAATTGTAATTTCTTTCATTTTCAGTTATTGGACATTTCAAGGTCACACGATATATAATTATTTGTTTTTTCTGTCGTTATAAACTCGCTCCAAAATATGAAACACTTCCTTGAATTTCTTTAGGAAGTATTATGCTTGCTTTTGTCATAGGTTTACACTTGACACAGGTTAATAGGAGCTCATACAAATACAAAAAGATGAATTTAGTTGATCAGCGAGAGGTTAGTAGGTGAATTGCTTTCTTTTATTCAGATTTGTTTATATATGAATGAGACGATGATTGCATTAATTAGCTTTGAATATTTCCGTGTCATTGTTTCAATTGTATTTGCTTAGTATTTATTAGTTTAAAATCTTTAAACATTAAAAAAAACAAAAATATTTATGTTCTTACTTTATCTTATTTTCAAATATTATTATGAACATTCATTTTCGCAAGATTTCAAGTAAACCTTGTAAACTGTATATAGATTGTTTATAATTATTTGTATATTCACGTTTCTTTTTAATAAACATTAGTAAGTAATATATCATTTGTTAGAATCATAGCTTTAGATTAGTTTATTTCTTTTACTGTTTTTAGGACTTTAGTTGGCTAACGGAGCCATTAAACCCGTTGGGTCAAATCATACCAAATGACTTGGGTTAATTAGACAACCCTGCTCCGGATCTTACCTTCCAGTTGACGGTGTGTCATTTACGCCCGTCAACAACCCCTTAGGGTGGAACTTGTTTAAATTTTTCATTTTGGAACAATGGCCTCAACATGATCCTCTATATTTTTGTGCAAGTTGCTTGGCTCTGCCACAACTCTCTTTTTTAATATAAATCGTGTCCATTACCATTAAAAAAATAAGGGACTAAAAAAAGTTGGAGGAGGAGAGGAAAGCAGATTTTCTAGCCACATAAGCAATTCCAAAATGCTATAAAAGAGAGTTGTTAAAACATAACGATTGAAGAGTGCTCTTTTTCTATTCTTTCAATCTAAATAAATTTCCAATAATGTAATAGAAGCATAAGCAATGGTCGTGGTCAGGGACTCGATGTCCCTATTAAGTTATATGTCACAATCAACAGACAAGTTTACATTAGGTATCATTTGTGAAATGTGGGGAAATACTTGGGGGGTTTCCTCACAAGATTTTCCTTGGAAAAAATGATCATAATCTAGATATTAAAATAAACTTTAGAAATATGATTTTCTACTATGAAGGTTGAAGAGAAATAAGGAGCACAATGAAAGGATCTATGCCATCCCGAAGATTAAATAGATTAATTGAAAAAACCATTGAATTTGAACACAAATTTTCATTCATAAATTTCTCACGTTGACTTTGGACTAGTTGGACGATAAAGGAGTGGATTTGTTAGAAAAATAAGGAATACATATAGCGAAGATATTAATGGATTAGAGGGATTAAATGTAATATTAACTAGGGATGAACCGAATTATTCTAATGATAGTTCATTACATTAAAATTCTAAAGTGTAGTATTATTAAGGTATGCCATCCACATATTTGTTTATCATGACCAACTAAGGGAGTGAGATGATGTTTGGATTATTGGTCAAAGGATGTAAGTCATCTTCTCTGTGAGGGGAAACCAAGGCACACATCTTTCTTCCTTAGCCTTATCCAGCTTTGATCTCCATCGTTCCACATCATTGATTATTGAACGTTGTGTCTCTCTCTTAGAATAATACAATTGTTCTTGCATTTGAAATGCTACGGGTCCTGATTTAATCAAGATCACAAATTGATCAACTTCTTATCCCTGCTATCATCTACTAAAAGGATTTATTCAACGCGACTCTCTAATTTGGGAACGTTTCACACCAGATTTCGATTCCTATAAATAATCATAAGTCTCCATTCCAAATATCCAGTCAAATTGTGGCTTAAACACAAGGTTAAATACAAATCTTTGTATTTCTATGTTCCAAATGGGCAATCATCACACAAACCAAGATTTCTCTTTAAGAAATAAAACAACAAATTTTCTTACCTTTCTGTAGTGATTCTTTATACAATGATGATCTGAGTCATATCTCATACATCACAATCAAATTCTAGTTCTGGAAATGATGATCACAACCCCAATTTGGACATATTATGGATTTCACAGAAGCCAAAGAGTTGTGTGCTTTACTTTACTTCTATTCAATGCTCCTCTACATTCAAACTCAACTCCATTCCAACAATCATCCAAATGCTTTAATAACCAATACCATGAGTTCGAGTCTTATGAGAGGTGATATATGGAAATGAAAACACCAATCTTTAGATGAACCATAGATGAAATCACCCTTCATATGGACTCAATTAAATGCACTCCTCATACACTTGACTTGAACCAACTCCTCATACACAATCGCCTTCATCCCCTTTGAATAACTAATCTTATTTCTACACATACAGAGTTTTTATGCAAAATCCAACTACTCATTCTTTGATTATAATCACATTGAATAGAGGATACAAACATACTTGAAGGAATCATAACACCTTAATTCTTTTAATTTCAATTTCTATATACATACAATTGCTCATAGTTGACATCTATTCAACCACCCTCTCCACGCCCGCAGGCTTACATAAAGCATATTAAGAAAACAACTAATTTGTTCAGATCCTAATTTGACTCCACAATATCTATCATTATCCCTACAATCTCTCTAAGATCCCCTTATCCTTTAATAATTGCTCAACAACGCAGATTTGATTACATATTTGTCACTTTAATCAATCCAACCCTATCTTATGCAATTCTTCTAGAATTCAATAAAAACATAGGGAATTACACTAAATTTAATTTAAGGAACCCACTCCCTTGTTAAATCCTAAGACCTCCTAAGACCATATCAACCATGTTGATTTTGAGAGAATATGCTCCTACATCATAAGGCCTTTCCAAAGTGCTTGTGTTTGAATAATGCTATCTTATTTTTGATGTTATGATGGTCAATAGGATGATAATAGATTTGTTTCAAGTATCAATTGTATGCCTAGCCATTGTAATGAGGAACAAAGCTCTCAAAGCTCTCAACTTTGTTAAATAGAAAAAGAATCCTTGCAAGCT
>ML786061.1:660446-680000 GCA_009831015.1 Picea engelmannii | reverse complement strand
AGAACCTTTGTATCCTGGATTCGCGATCCGCGAAATCCCGAGATTGACGTGGCAGCGTGGGACCACGAAACTCACCGGAGGACAGGTGGCGTACAGTCGGAGTTTCGGGGTTCGGGGTTTGGTGGTGCGTGCAATTCGTGTTCCCGTGAAACGCGAACTCCCGAAGTCCGAACTCCCGACATCCGACAGGAAGAGCATTGACTCTTCGGGCCCGTGAGAAATAGAAGGTCCTGGTGGGCGCAGACGGCTCGGTGAGGGGCAGGTTGCGTCAATGTTGGAGCTCACTGAAGACTAAAAATGCACTATGAGCTAATGCACACCTCTAGGGAGATTGTAATGGTTGCTTGAAGATGGCACCGATGCGTTTTATCCTTTGAGCCCATCCTAGACCCCACAACAAGCCAAAAAATGCATAAGAAGCTAAAACATAGTAGTGGGATGGATGGGGAAGTAAACTAGTGACAAGATCAATGCAATTTTCCCTCTGGGGAACTATCAAACCCCCATGTTTTTATGAGACTTATTTATAAACATTAATGGAATAGTCATGGGACAGTGTCTAAATTATGGAAGAATATCTAGCCCAAGGTGATTTAACCTTGGTCAGCTTAAATAAGCAGCTTTATCTTTATTATGTTTGATTAAATTCACTAAACATGTTTAACGTTGCTTTAGAGCTAAGGAAATTCACAATTAAATATATGTTTATGGATGAATTTCTATTTGTTGGTTTTTGTTGAGATTGAGTGTGGTTAAGTAATTGTTCCATGTATTATATTTTTAGAGAATTTCTATGGAAAAGATTATTAATGTGAAATGAAATTTTAAAATAAAAATACATCATATTTGTAAATAAATTAAAAATAGTCTAACAAAATATGATATCATAAATAATAACAATAACAATAATAAAAACAACAACAACAATAACAATAATAATTTTTTTAAGGTCACAATCAAGCTAGACATTAAATTGGTGTATGAAACCTCTTTCTTTGTGGGACAAGTGACCCGCTTTCATTAACGATTTCACCGGTAAAGTCTATGGTGGGGGATGGTGATTTTCACCCAGCCACCAAGGATCAATTCCCATCGAGACTTTGGCCCGTTGTGATAAGGCTCAAAGGGTAGGCGACCCCTGGGATAGACTTCCACCTTGGTGGAGGTAGGGACGTCTCGGCCCTTATTGAATCACAAGTTCTGGGTATATCTGGCTTGTGGGTTGTTGGATATACTCTTGGGTTTATAGTGGTAGTAGGCAAATTTGAACCTAGGCCATGCCCAGGTAATCTCGACGTGTTACTGATTTTCCCATGATTTAAAGAAAAAAAGTCTATGAAAATATACATACCCTACCTTCTCTGAATTTGAACTTGTGACTTTTTAGGAGGAAACACATGTTCTTAACCATTACAATTATTAAAAACTTATATCTCAAAACCATTTTCTAAATTAACAAAACTTTAAATATAAATAATATATCATATTATATGTATATATGAAAAAGATCCAATTTTTAAATATATAAAAAAATATTATATACTTACCACTACAAACAATTTATATGCTCATAAAATAAGACTAGTGCCCATCCAACGGAGTCATGTGATAAATTAGACTTATCCAAAGGTTATGAGTTATATATATTTATATTGTTTATATTTATTTAATTTTTAATTTATTATATTAAATGTTTGTAACAAATATTTATAATTAATTTAATCATTAAATTATATAATTTATAAAATTCTTAATTCTTATTATTAGAATAAAAAATTAATAACATAAATATTTTGTATAAAATTTAGATTTAATGAGAATAAAAAATTAATGACATAAATATTTGCATAAAATTTAGATTTAATGAGAATAAAAAATTAATGACATAAATACTTTGCATAAAATTTTGATTTAATAATAAAAAATTAATGAAATAAATATTTTGCATAAAATTCTGATTTAATAATAAAAAATTAATGTAATAAATATTTTGCATAAAATTCTGATTTAATAATAAAAAAATTAATGACATAAATACTTGGAAGCAAAATGTGGTCTTGATTTTTGAATTCCAACCTTTCTTGACTTTTGTTTCATAGTTGTTGAAAAAATTGAGAATTAATGACATGGAAACTTTATTGTGTTGCAGTTTATTTTGGAATCTTCTAGGTCTTAGCTAATTGTTATTAAAATAAAAAATTAATAATATTAATATTTTGTAAAAAAGGTTGTGAAAATTTTGAGAATTAATGACATGCATACTTTATTGTGTTGCACTTTATTTTGGAATCTTCTAGGTCTTAGCTAATTGTTATTAAAATAAAAAATTAATAATGTTAACATTTTGTAAAAATGTTGGTTTACTTTTTGGTTTTAAATATCACTTTTACAAAACTTTCTATTTTGATTTGGATTCGAAAAAGATTCATTTTCACTTTAGATTTATTAAAATTTATGAGGGACCAAAATAAACGTGAGATGTCAATTTCTCATTTCTAAAAGATTTTACTTTAAGATGAAGTGTATGTTTATCTACATAATGCTTAGTATATTTTTTTTAAAATTTCTTTTAAAGTGAGGAATTTTTTTTTTTAAACATGAGTGTTATATATTTGGGTTATATTATAGTGTGATTAAAAAAAAAAAAAAAAGAGTATATTAATGGACTTATGTCATGTGTTAAGTTAGTGTATATTATACATCATTTTCATAATGGGTGGTAAAATGTCCCATGTGTATTCTTGATGGGAGGAATGACAAAAAATTCTCACTCAAGCAATTTTGAATTTCATTAAGCTAGATGAGATAGATGAGATTATCATCCTGGATTCATAGCTTTTCAAAAATCTCAATCATATCTCAAGAAATAGATTCTTGGATCTGATTCTATTATAAAATATGTATGCTTTTATGTGAAATAAATTTAAAAATAAAAAATGCATTTGCAAATGAATTTATAAAATAATTGAATAAGCAAATGTAGGATAACATAAATATAAAAATTGGTTCCCTAGTAAGTGATGTTGTTAGGATGTAGAGAGATTTAGGGTTCACATGACGACAAGCATCTAACCCTGCAACAACCAGGTGATCTCTTCGATATCATGCGCCGACACCAGAAAGGAACACGATTGAGCGAGCTGCATGGATCTAGAGTGGGGTTGGGGTGCAAACCCCCTCTTACCGGAATGTTGTCGCAAATGAAATTGTAGGAGCCAGAGCTAAGCGACCGCCATTTGAGTCGTCGCCTCATCTTCACGATCGAATCCTGCAATATTAGCATAGCTTTGGAAAGGAGATGGAGGTGGAAGTAGAGACATCTCATCCTAAGGCAACTCGCACTTGACAATCAGGGAAATGCTTCCCCCAAGAAACTAAAGCACCAAGGTATGTGATCAACTCCACTAGAGTTGGGGAGCACACTCAGTTCATGAAGGACCATGCCATGATTAGTAAATTTTTAGGGTTATGGCCCTCCGAAAAAGATCTCACGTGTTGGATCAAAACATGGTGGAACCCAAAAGGGGACTATGAACTTCAGCTCAGCTCAAAAGGCTTCTTCACGATCATTTTCTACAATCTTGAAGACAAGGACCGGGTCTTTGAAAATGGTCCATATTTCTTCAATTCCATAGGGCTATATCTTCGCTTCTAGACATATAGCTTCTGCCCATAAAAATAGGATTTCTCTTTTGCACTAGTCTAGATCCGCCTCTACTCTCATCCCTAGGTGTTTTGGCTCGAAGAAATCCTAATGGGTATAGGAAATACCATGGGTAGATATGTGAAATCCTCTGAAGGAACAAAAAAAAGGATATATACTTCATATGCCTGGATCTGCGTGTACATGAACATCTCCAAATCTTTTCTAGGCTTGGTCACCATGGAATATCAAGATGAGGACTGGCTTCAAACCATAAATTATGAACATATACACTTCCGCTGTAGGAAATGTCATGGGCATGGACATCTCTTTCATGATTTTCCCCTCAATGCCCCAACACGACCAACAATGGAAGAACAATCGAAAGATGGCTTCACGCAGGTCTCTAATCGCAAGAAACAACCTCCCAAGAAACCCATCCAGGGTGTCGGTAAGAAGATCCCCATAAGTAACTCCTTTGATTCTTTAAGCCATCTACCAAATGTAAAGGAAGTGGAAATCCCCATAAATCAGGCAACCAATGCATTAATAAAGGCAAATCCAAGCAACCTCTAGACCTAGGCTTAGAGAAAATCATCACCCCCAAATCCCCTATTCAGATGGATGAAAGAGGTCTTAATGGAAGATCCAAATAGAGGATTCTTTGTATTTGCATAATGACAAAGGATCCAAATATTCTTTTTCTATAGGAAACAAAATGCGCAGGTGAAGAAACAACATAAGTCTTTAGAAGGTGTTGGAGGCATTGTAATTTTATATACAATGATTCCAATGGCACATCAAGAGGAATGACAATCCTATGGAAGCCAACCACTATAATTGTTGATCAACCATTCTCTACAGCTAGCACACTATCAGTGCACTATTGTGCCATTGGTTCCAACAAGGTGGGGGTACTCACAAATGCTTATGGACCCCAAAATAATAAGGAAAAATATTTATTCCTGAACAGTCTCTCCTACCTGGGTAGATTGATAAGACAAAAGCGCTAGATTTTAGGAGGATATTTTAACATCATCCTCACACTTGAAGAAAAGAGAGGGGGTTCAAGGTGGATGGAACATGACAATGGTAAGTTCCGAGATCTCATTGATCATATTAATCTAATTGATCTAGAATCCAAGAATGACACCCTTACTTGGTCTAACAAGTGATCTGGAGCCCACCAAATCGCTTGGAGACTTAATCGATTTCTCATTTCATAGACCCTGATGCTTGAGGGATCCTCAATTGAAGAAAGCATCCTCCCAAAGTTGGGCTTTGATCATTGGCCACTGCAACTATGGATTGATACAATAGCCACGCCCAAATATAAGCCATTTCAATTTGAATTTTTTTGGCTAAATCATCTTGATTTTCCAGATCTCTCTCAAACCTGGTGGGCGAATGCAGAAATCTCACATGGCTCACTAATGTACATATTCCAACAAATATCGAATAAATTCAAGCATAAGCTTTGAGATTGGAACAAGAAAGTTTTTGGAAATATATTTCAGGCACAAAGGACTTTGGAACAATGCCTGGAAGAAATCCAACATGAATCCATTTTGCAGGGTCACTTGAACACTTTATGCCAGGAAGAGGAACTTCTCAAACAACAACTCGAGGAATGACACAAGCAGGAGGAAATCTTATGGAAACAAAAATACAGAGTGCATTGGCTCAAGGAAGGGGAAAAGAATACAAAATTTTTTCACCGCTCCATGGTGCACATATGATACATCAATCATATCACAAAGCTAGAATATGAACAACGCAATCTAATTATGGACCATGATGGACTAGAATATGAGCTGGTAAGCTACTATAAGGAACTTCTATCAAATTCGTCCATCAATCGCACACCACCCATCAACAGAGTAATCCAACACATACTAGCCCTCATTATGCCCGAGTAAAATCAAGCCCTAATGAGGCCAATTACACTTGAAGAGGTGGATCAGGCCGTCAAGAAAATTCCCCTGGGAAAAGCACCAGGGCTAGATGGCTTCACACCGAACTTCTTCTAATATTGTTGGCCGATGATAAGGGAAGAGGTATGGCAACTTGTGGAGGAATCCATGATTTTAGGGCAAGTGCTCTCAACTCTTAATGCTAGTTTTCTCACCTTAATTCCAAAGGAAGAATGGGTCACTCATCCGAAGCAATTCCCACCCATTGCGCTTTGCAATGTAATATACAAGATCATTACTAAAGTCATTTCTCTTCCACTAAAACCCATCCTCCCTTTCATCATCTCCAAGGAACAGTTAGGCTATGTTGAGGGGCACCAACTCATGGAAATTGTCCTCTTGGTCCATGAAGTGATCCACTTGCTTAAATCCACCCGTACCTCAGGTATGCTCATTGAGCTTGATCTATCCAAGGCTTTTGACCACCTCAGTTGGCATTACATGCATTCCCTTCTTTCAACTTTTGGTTTTAGTAGGGATTGGATCCAATGGAGAATGAAACTCACTTCTTCTACTTTCTTTTCTATCCTTGTTAATGGTGTACCCTCCCAACATTTCTCTCCCTCCAGAGGAATCCGTCAAGGGGATCCCCTCTCCCCTTTTCTCTTTGTCATCATGGCATAAGGATTGGAACGCTATATCACAACTTCTACAGAGGATGGATCTCTTAAGGGTCTCCCTTTACATGGCCTGCAACATGCTGCTTCCCATAGCCAATTTGTGGATGACACCATTTTGATGAACACTCCTACTGCACAGGAAGCCATCAAAATCAAGTCTGTCCTCTAGAACTTTAGTGAAGCCTCTGGCACAACCTTTAACTTGGATAAATCCTAACTCTTCCTTTTCAACACTCCTCCTGCAATCCAAAGGCACATTTCTCGACTTCTGGGTATACCTAAGAGCTCCCTTCCGTCCAACTACCTAGGCATTCCCTTATCTGAATTAGTTGCACAAAACATATATTGGGACTTCTCCTCTACCTTTCCAATCGTTTGAATTCCTGGAATTTCAGATCCCTGAATCTTGCTGCCAGATTGGTTCTTATCAAATCAATCCTCCAAGCCATCCATGCCTACTGCCTTTGAGCCATGGATGCTCCATAAATAATTATTAAAACCATCCAAAATATTCAACAAAACTTCCTATGGCATGGTCATGATCCAAGAAAAAAATGGGCTCTTGTTAGCTAGGATAAATTTTTCAAGACTAAGTCTATTGGGGGACTTGGACTTAAGGACCCCGGTAGGTTGAATAACATTATGGGAGATAAAATATGGTGGCACTGGCTCAAGTATCCAACAAAATTATGGGCTAAGCTATGGAATAAAAAACACTCTCCCAATATCAACGAGGCACAACTTATTAGATTCATTGATCAGATCCAAGGTTCAAATATTTGGAATGCAGCCTCGTGCAATCACCCTCTAATCCAAGAGCATGCAATATAGGAAATCTGGAATGGACATAATGCTCTATTTTGGATGGACTCGTGGCAGTAGTTACCTCCGTTGCTTTCCTTGGACAACATGCGCCCCATCCAGAGCCACATGCAATAGCTGGAGCCCCTCAAGGTAAATGACCTATGGTTAAATGTTTCACATCATCCCCCTTGGCGGACCTGGAAAACTCTTCCTCATGACCTTAATATCCCTGCTAATCGTGACTTACGACCTTGGCATACCATTGCTGCCCAAAGAAAAATTCGCATCAGGGAAGGATCATATATTCTTCGCTAGGGACACTCCCCCTTGGGTACTTTCACAATTAAAGAAGCTTACATCCTCCAAGAAAATTTCCACATCCAACCAAAAGAGAACATATGGCACATTATTTAGAGATCAAGATTGTTTTCGAAGGTCTCCACTTTCCTCTGGCTCATGGTACAAAATCGAATCCTTACCTGGGACAATCTCAGGAAACGAGGGTTCATTGGCCCCTCTATTTGTCACGTCTGTCAACAACAGGAAGAGTTAATGGAGCATATATTGAATCAATTCTCCTTTTGTGGGGAGATCTAGGATTAGGCTTCTCAGATTATGCGGAAGACCAATAGGGAAAGAGACAACATAATAAGCACCATAGAGAACTGAGGATCTGCTGCCTTTAGGAACCCCATTTTAAATAGGATATGACAGCTGCTATCGCGATTTGTAGTCTGGAAGCTCTGGAAAGAATGAAAAAAGCCTATTTTTCACTCCCAGACCTCTCCCCCTTCCCACATCTGGTCAAAGATTTATGGAAATATCCAGGAAACCATCCGTGCCCAACACTGGACCCAGGAATATCTCTCATGCGATCCCCATAAAACCTCATCATTTCAAGCTAGAAGTTGAACTTACAATGTTCTCCCCCTAGTACCACCTTGCATCCCAACTCCTTTCCCCCTAGCCCCACATCTTGGCACTGCCCCCTACAACACACCCGACCCGCAAGTACCCTTTCTAGGGATGGGGCATCAAAATTTTTATTACTCTAATCGTATTGAATTCCCTGCCCAAGTTCTTCATCCTCTTATACTTGCTCGTAACTTTCTAACGACTGCTACCAGGCTCTAATCTGACCTCTGGTTTGTAAGTTATGGCCTCTTGAAGTTCTTCGAGCATTATTAGTTGAGTGCCACATGGCGCCCACATCGTTCAACCTCATTCGTACCATCCCTGAGTTCCTATATCCATGGGGGAGGTCCATCCACCATTCCATCCAACGACATAACTTGGTCTTCATTTAACACATAATCTATAGGGGGGTTTCGATGTTCGAAGATGATCACCCCTTTTCTATTCTGCACACATGTCCTTCAGAGTCCCAAATTCCCCAAATCCCAAAGGAACCCGAAATCTCGCAACATGGCTCTGGCCTTTGGGCCTTTCGGCTTATCCTCGATACTGCACTCCACACTTTTGAAGTCCCGAAGTCCTAGACTCCTGAAGGGTCCACCCTCGCACATGGTGATGTACTAGATGTGGAGGTAAGGACAGGTGGGTCCCGAGTACTCCACCCGCCAAATGGATCAAGTAAGAAGGTGCCAGGAGTGACATGCGGTAAGGCAGAGATGACACATGGATCCTATAGAGGTGACACGTGTCACGTTTGAATGGGATTATAGGGTCTACGAGACGTATGAAACCAGGTGACACGTGGCACGTCAATCGTGGGTCCATGTCACCCAGGATGACGTCACTGTTCCACGTCACTCTGGACTGATGGCCTTCCAATCCCTTCGATCTCACGATCAAGGTGTGTCCACGTACACCCCTGGATCTACGGCCTCTGTTACTTCGTATCTTCATCATTTGAGGGATCTGTGGTGTGACTTCCTCCTTTCTCCCGGATTGGTCAGCGTCGCTGTTGAAACAAATTTTAAATTTTTTATCTTCAAAGACTAAAATTTTCCTTTTTCGGGTTTCGGCTTTTCATAAAGCATAACCCTCACTTTCATTTCCAAAAGGCCGGTACCGAAATCCCGACAAACTTTATTCTTTAAATAATAAAAGGCAAAAAACCAAAAATGTTATAAAAGTCCCGACGCGCTTTCTATAAAGTTATTTTTTAATCATGATAAGCTTAAAACCTAAAGGAGTTAAGATTAACTTTAAAAAGTTTTCGGGATTCGGGGTTTACTGAGAACATATGTTTTAAAACATATTGAATCACGAAATCCCGATCCACGATTTCCGAAAAGAATGAAAGTTAGTTTAAATCCTGACTAATTAATTCACTAATACAGATGTTAAGGATTAACTTAATCTTATCGTGATTTCGCACTTTCGGGAATCGAGGTTCAACAATAACATACCTCTTGTCAACATGATCCCCGAAATCCCGAAACACGAAGTCCCGATTCATACTCTGTGTTTAGACCGGATTAACCCTGTTTTGGAAGTTAGTCTTTAATCCTGATTAATTAATCTACTAATTCAAAAGTTAAGGCCTAAATTAATCTCATCGTGATTTCACAGTTTCGGGAATCAGGGTTTATCGATGACATACCTCATGTATCCATGATCCTTGAAACCCCAAAACGCGAAGTCTCGAACCATAATCAGCTTCTAAAACCGGACTAACTCTGTTTTAAAAACACGATTAACGGTAATTAAACTGCTTTGGTATTTTCTTATTTTCGGTACCATTGAATGAAATTTTTTGAATTTTGAATCTGGGATTGTCGAAATACGACCATATTAATAAACAGATAACTGATAAATGTTGCATGTATCTCAGAAATATTTTTTGCATTTAATGTAATTAATTACAGGTCAGCTGCGTCAGTGTTTTTGTCATAAAACGAGTTTAAGGCGAATTAAAAAGTCTATGTTCCAAAACCTATGCTTGTTCTGTATTTCAAAGGCAATTCGCGTTTGGCCAGGCTCATACGCTTCTTTTTTGTGACAAGTTTTCCATCTAACATAGAGCTATGGAACCAAAGAAAGCACCAAAGAAGAGTGAAGATACAGAGGAGATGCGTAACCCAGAAGGATATATCATATCCGACACTATGCCATACGCCATCGACTCAATTAAATCTTGTAGACAAATCTATGAATTCCTGGATTACGAAATCAAAAATTCTCCCACTGATTCCGAGAATCACTTTCGGGATATAGAAAAATCGGAGCTTCATAAGATCGCAGCACGCCCTCGGCTCATGGCATACAACGACATGATCAATTGGGCCTTGGAGAAGGTTGATATCCCGACAAGAGGCATTTTAAATGATCAAGCGGTCGTTGTCGGCTCATTCAGGCCAGAGCATATACAAGTAATGTGTAAACTCTCACCAAATCCTAAGCACATTTATAATGCCGAGTTTTTAGCTAAATTTCAAAGGAAGGAGTGTACTGAGGCATACCGAACTTATCCCGATTTAATCAGAGAATGGTGGAGATGTCCATCGAAATTTAGGGCTGATAACCATGGAGTTTATGCCACAACATCTTTGAACAAGTACATGGTCTATGTAGCCATTATGCTATGTAGACTTTCCGGGAAAAAGAATCCCTGCCATTTTCCTGCAGAATGGGTGCCCTTTTTAGAAGAAGCATCAGAAGGATACACTTTTAACTAGAGCAAGATTTTGTCTGATAACCTATCCCAAGAAGTTTCAAATTACAGAGTTGCAAGATCTAAAGGTCATCTAGTGGCCTTTTACATGTCGGCGTACATCATGGACGCAATCTGCTTTGTGACTCCATTTCCCCTGATGAATTGGAGTTGGAATATAACCTGCCCCGAACCCATTCACGAGTATCACTCTGTGCTATGGGAAGAAAATACTAAGAATGCGTTTTACGAAATTTGTCATTTCATAGTAATTCCAATGCATAAAATGTTTTATGGCTGTGAACCCCCTCGCATTTCTGAGACAGTCTAAAAAAACCTCAAAGCAATAGCCGACTGGTTCATTGATCAAAACTTCTCTTACATTAGGGTTTATGGGTGCTCAATCCCCCCTCATGCGCTTCCAAAATTCCTCCCGAACAGACTGGTATTGAGGGAGGTAGCACATCAAATAGTGAAAGGTGGTATTGGAATAGAGCTAAAGGCTGCTCAAAATAAATCCTGGCCAATCTTCCCTGTGTATGTCGGGAAATTTTCATTACTAAACCTAGGCCATTCTAAAGTGGAAGCCAAAGTACTAGAAGAAATAAAACTGATAGATATTGAGCACAGAAAGCATGACCCTTATCAATTAGTAAATAGACATTTGATGCACTGCAATATGAAATCTTATGAACATGAAAATTCTGTTTATGATGATATATTCAAAGAGGTTAAAACCTATGAGGAGGTATTGAATAGGGTACGGGCCTTATCACCCGACTCACAGACTGGTTTCATGTCCTTCCAAAGTCATAGGCAAAGTTGTTTGCCAAAGAGTTTGCAGGGTGAATCCATGACCCCTCCTCTAGAGCAAGAAGGGCCTCCCCCAGGTTTTGAAACAAATGTACAGGATAAAGCAAATACAAAGGGAAAAATGAAGGAGATTGAAATGCCTTCACAAGAAATAGAACTTCCTCCGACAGAAAAATCAGAGGCAGGGAAAGGAAAGGAGTTGGAAACATCCCCAGAAATCCCTGAGGATTTTCCCAAAAAAATAGGAGGAACAACATCGACGGAACTTGGAAGTCCCATTACTTCTTTGACTCCATTACAGTCTACCTATTGAAACCCTCAAGAGGGAGCTTTATACGTTAGTGATCTTGAGCCTATTTCTAGGGATGAGATTCCTTCATCCGATTATTTTTTCAGTAAAAAGAGAAAGGCTATCCTGAAACAAGAAATGCATCCAAGAGGAGATATGATGATTAAAAAGCACAAAATCATTGTAGATGGACAAAAACTTAAAGAGGGGGAATTCGCTATAGAAATAGCAGGCACAGTGGGAGCCTTAGCATCGACAAATTTATATTCTGTGGGTAATTTGAGAACTATGTTGCAGTAGAAAGATCAGATGATAGCTCAACTACAGAGTAAATTAAAGGGGACTGAAAGAAGTATCAGTCGGGAGATAAACAAGGGTCTAGAACGAGCCCGATTCAATGACATTCAAGAGATTCAAAAACCTAAAGCAAGCTTAGATGAAGCAAACCTGAAAATACAGGTCAGTCAAGCACAGGTCCTACAATAAGAAGAAATGAATAAACAATTACAAAATAAGATTAATTCCATTCAAAATCAAGTGGTAGAGCTTGAAATCTTCCAAGCCCAGGTGTTGGAAATACATACAAAGATAGAAAAAGAGCAACAAGGAGTGTTTTTTAAGCTAGAATTTATTCAGAATTACTTTCAGGAAACAAGTAAATCCTTGGAGAGAATTCTCCTGAAAGAGAGAGAAGTTAAAGCAGCCAAAACAACTTTTCAAAAAGCAGTGGCTCTTTCCACAAAAGAGGAGGTCGAAGAGACTCAAAAGATATTTGTTTTAGAGCAGATTAAAGGTGATATAATACTCAAGGTATGGGAGGCAAGCCTCATAGATAACAAGAGAATAACTAGAGAGGTTAATGACGACTGTCAAGGAATTTTCAACCTTTTAGAGAAAGCTTCATTGAACATTGGAAGAAACAACTATCCAGGGTTGTTAGGAGAAATTAACATTGTTAAGCATCAGTTAAGATTCAAGGAGGATCTGGAAGAAATTCAAGTAGAGATCCCACAAATAAAGGTAATCAATGTCACTCAAATCGATAAATGGATAGTGATGCCGAACTTAAAGTTACAAACTATTAAGTTCACGAGAAAGATAATTGAAGACTGTCTGCCTGAACTACAGAGAAAGTTCTTCCTATTTGAGGCAAAAGATATTCCAGAAGCTCCCAGAGTTTTGGTGCAGTTCCTGGGAAAATGTATTCGCTGTCTTAAAACAGAAGAAGGAAGTTCATCAACGCAGACATGAAATACTGTTATGGATATTTTCATCATTGAAATAATAAAGCAGTTAAAATAGAAATGTAAACGGTTCAACATTGCTCATTCATGTAACTGTTAGTTTTCGGATGTTAGTTAATCACCAACGGGAAAAATGTTTGGTGATCATGTATAAATATAATTTCACAAGACTGAGAAAGGGATTTTGTTTTTTGGGAGCCGATTGTATTAGAAATTTTCCGATTTACAATGATATAGATAATACATAAGAGATTTCGAATTCTGTCAACTTGAAGCTATGTGTTCCTTACTCTGTTTTAAATATTTTTCAACATCTTTCTTTCCATGTCTTTCTAATGAATGATCAACTATAGTTTAATTCAAAATTCTACTGTAGTTTGAATTTATTTGATTATCTAATCATTTACAACTTTTCCTCTGTGATTGCTACCATCAGTTTCAAGACCTGTAGGTCATTTGGATGGTTATATTGTATACTTCAGTGGAAATTTTGTTTTTCTCTCCTTTTTGTGTTATGATATGAGATTCTTTCATGATTAAAGCCTCATATTTTCAGCAGCGTTACTTTTGTTATTATTTTACTATTCTCAAATTGTTTCAAGTACAGGAAACAACCTCTACTGTTATTGTGTTATTATTTTGAGTTCCAAAATTCCTTCTCTATTTTATCCCTCAAAACTGAAGCAAAAAAATCTTTAAACATTTTATAATTCAATAAATTTTTACTCCCCATGACTGTCCCAAATAATATACAGCCTAACATAGAACCTGGCCTTCAAGATCAAACTAGCAATTCTTTGAACTTATTTAATACTATCCTGCAAACAAAAACCACTCGGGTTGAATTAGAACGCTCGTGGGCAGTTATCGAGAGAGATATCAACATCCAAGAACAATGGGAAGCTAGACAGAGACAATTGAGAAACCAACTTTGATTTACCTTTCATAATTGATTCTTACCCCTTAATTCTCTTTATCTTTTCAGATGCCTTGATGGTATACTTTAGAGCCTTAAAGTATAAACTCAGGAACAACATCTTTTTGGCGCCGTTGCAGAGGAACGAAGAAATGAAACTTTTCCCTGGGAAGAATGACATTGACACTTTCTTTCTTTGATAGTGAACAAAGATAGAAAAACCTTCTAAGGCTACCTTCATCTTTCACTTGGCGACTACACGATAAGTAAACTGGCTTTTAGCCGAAAGAACACCAGAAAGAACCCGGACGACAAGCAGACCTCGCCAGTCTCTGATCCGGAAAAGATTTTAAAATCACGAAGATCACTTAGACAAATCATTTCACCCATACATACTATTTGTAACTCTGATTTTATGCAGTTAAACATTAAGGAAACACTTGAGAGACCCGTCTCACTTCCCCTTTCAAACGATACGTTCTCTTTTCCTGAAATATATATCTCAAACTTCTGTGAGCCTTCTCCTTACACACTTCGAGTTTCAGCCTCAAATCCATTAATGGCTGCACACAGAGGCGCAGGAGCTGGGGGTGGTGCCCCAGGAGGACCAGCAGGCATCCAAGCACCACTTCCTGGAATCTTCGCTAAGGTAGCTACCAGATATGCCCCCCTTGTCCTCCCAGTTCCCCTACACGACCTTCCCGAAAATTATATGAAAAGCCTTCCCAAATTTACAAGGGAAGGAGATTTAACCGCTCAAGAACACATAAATTTCTTTGATCAATTTGCTAACATCCTTGGAATCGAACACGAAGACGTCTATTCTAGATTCCTCTTTCAGACTTTCGAAGAACATGTGAGGACCTGGTTCCGAGCCTTAGCAGTAGGATCTCTAAGATCTTATGAAGAACTTGAAAACGCTTTTATAAGAGAATGGGGGGGAAAGGAGAGACCACCTCTATTACCTAACTGAATTTGGAGCCCTTAGAAAGAAAAACTCAGAATTAGTTCTTGAGTTCATGCAGATGTTTAACAAGTTGTATAATAAAATCCTGGTCTAGGTCAAACCTTCTCAACCCGCAACAAAGGTGACTTTCGCTGGAGCCTTTGATCCTGATTTCTCTCTATTATTGAGAGAAAGGAGGTCAGTAGATCTCATGAAAAATGCAAGATGTTTCTCTAGAAATCGAATCGAACATGATGGCATCAGGGAAGTTAAAAGCAAAAATAGAAACCAGGAACAAAGAAAGTAGGAAATTCAAAGAGCAAGGTGGACCCTCAGGATTAGGGAAATCCTCGGGAGATAAAATAAACGATATGGCTAGGGTAATTAGAGAACTTTCAAATAAGATCTAAAAAATGGAACTAGATAAATCGAAAAGGGATAATTTTCCTAGGAAGGATTTTAGAAGGAATCCTGATCCTCAGGCCCCACAGAAAACAATTAAGAATGAGGATCAAAAAATCCCAACCCCCTTCAAAAGTGAAAACTTCATTGGAGAGGAAGACCTAGAAGATTTTGAAGAGTTAAATGAGGATATAAATAATCTTGGCGACGATAGTAAATCACCCTATTTATCAAGACAAGATTATGAAAAATCCTTAAATAAAGAAATTAGATCGGAAGACGATGTTAGCAACGATACTTCTGAAGATTTGGCTTATCAGGGTATCGTTGATGATATTATAGCCGAACTACATGAGAAATATAATTTAAGACCTAGGAACAAGAGTCTTCCAACTGCCCCAACAAAAAAGATCTTGCCTAGGGGCGAAACTGATGAAGCGACTCCAAGGGTTGCTAACAAACAAACTACAAAAACCCAAACCGATGACACAAAACCTGTCAAGTCAAAGTCAGTAGGAGCACCCGCTGTGAAAACACAGGTCCCTGTGAGTGAAACCAAATCCGCACCACAAAGAAAAGATGAAAAGAAAGGAATTGAAGCCCCCAACATAGAGAGAGACAAGGCCCTGGGAAATTTTAGTCTGGAAAATGAAATAAATAAAATCAAAATCCCTATCCTACTTGTTGAACTGGCTAAAAATCCCATATACAAAAAACAAATTGCGAAGATGATTAGCTTTTCAGAAGACGAAAGCCAGGCTGATGTCATCAACTTAGAAGATGACAAGCCAAACATAGTTTTTGGTCCACATTTCGAAGGTACGAGAGACACTGTGGCCCCCTTCTATATCACGTTAACCTTGTTCGACCACCTACTCCATAACTGCATGCTAGATTCTGGAGCATCCCACAATGTGATGCCTAAAGCTATTATGGATAAATTGGGTCTCAAAATCACTAGGCCTTATGGAGATTTATATTCATTTGATTCAAGAAAAGTCAAATGCATTGGCATGATTAAAGACTTGGTGGTAAGTCTGGCACAAATACCCGCAAAAAGAATTCTTATGGACGTAGTGGTCGTCGATATCCCTCCGAAATATGGTATGCTATTATCTAGGTCATGGGGTGCCAAGCTTGGAGGATCTCTCGAACTTGACATGACGTATGCTACGATTCCAGTTTTTGGAGGACAGTACACGCGTTTATACAGAGAAACTAGGTTGGCATTCATGGTAGGTGATCCACATAACCCAAATAACCACCCTGTATATATTGCTGATCAAGATTTAGGTAGTTGTATCTTATCTATTGATGACAATATTGATGTAGATATAGATGAAAGTTGTACAGAAGAAAAAATAGAAAAAGAAAAAATTAAAAAAAATGTATATAGCTCTGGTGTGAGGAAAATGTTTTTTGATGGTGCTTCATCCTACTTAGGAGCTGGAGCAGGGGCACTCCTTGTGGCTCCTGATGATCAATTTGTAATCCTCTTTTCCTATCGGCTACAATGGAACGTGGATTGCACAAATAACGTATGCGAGTATGAAGCCTTAGTATTAGGATTAGAAGCCGCTAGAAGAATGAAAATAAAAAACCTCGAAGTCTTTGGTGACGCCAAGTTAATCATAAAACAAGTAAACTGACAATACCAAGCCAAACATCCTAGGTTGAGGTCTTACAATAATTGCGTCTGGGATCTGATCGAAAATTTCTTCTCCTCTGTGAAGGTTCATTTCATTCCAAGGACTGGAAACCAACAGGCTGATGTGTTAGCCAAAGCAGCCTCAACTTTCACACCTCCCACCGCGTTTAAACTAAAATACCACATACAAATGAGGCATCGACCTTCTATACCGAATAACATACAACATTGGCAAGTCTTTGAGGATGATGAACAGCTTCACAAATTTTTAGAATCAATAGATGAGTTTGTCGAAACGCATACTGATCAAGAAAACCAAAATGATCCTATTTGGATCATGCAGGAAGGGGAGGATCCTCAAGAGTTCCATGATAAAACCGCAAATCACCGAATGCTCGTTCTTAAAAATAACCAGATCCCCAAGGGCCTGATTCCCTTGGAAATATTATTCCGTCAAGATGATATCCCTTCAAGATCCACTCTACAGCCTCAACCCGAAGAGGTTGAGGACTGTGACATAGGTACTAAAGAAAACCCTCGAATGGTGAAACTATCCAAATATTTGTCCCCAGAAACCAAAAATAAATACGCGGAGTTTCTTAGAAAGTACAAGGACGTTTTCGCTTGGTCATATGAAGAACTGAGAACCTATGACACCACTGTGATTGAACATAAGATATCCCTGAAGCCTGGTGTCAAACCCTTTAGACAAAAACTCAGACAAATCAATCCTATTTTATTGCTCGTGATCGAAAGGGAATTCAAAAAGCTCCTGGATGCAAAAATAATTGTACCACTGAGATACCCTGATTGGGTAGCAAACCTGGTCCCGGTTAGAAAGAAAAATGGGGAAATTAGACTATGTGTCGATTTCAGAAATCTAAATAAGTCATCCCTCAAAGATAATTACCCCCTACCCAAAATGGATCACATTTTAGAAAAAGTAGTTAGGGAAAATAGGATGTCGATGATTGATGGGTTTTTCGGGTACAGTCAAATTGCCGTCAGCGAACACGATAAAGAAAAAACAACCTTCACCACCCTTGGGGTACATTTATGTATGACAAGATACCTTTTGGTTTAATGAATGCAGGTGCTACTTTCCAATGTGCTATGGATATCGCTTTCATTAGTGAAAGGGACAAATTTGTAGTTATCTATCTTGATGATCTAACTATTTTTTCTAAATCTAATGAAGATCATCTGATACATCTCAAGCAGACGTTTGAGAAATGCCACAGGTTTGGTTTGTCTTTAAAGCCCAAAAAGTCTCATTTTTCTATGCAAGAAGGTAAACTCTTAGGCCATATTGTTTCTCGAGATGGAATTAGAATTGACCCTAAAAGAGTTAAAGCTATAGACACAATAAATATCCCTAGGAATGTAAAAGAGATTCCGTGATTCTTAGGAAAAATAAACTTTTTGAGGAGATTTATTCCAAACTTTGTTGAAATCGTGAAATTGATCACATATATGCTAAAGAAAAACAACAAAGTGAAATGGACAGCAGAAGCCAAAGCATCATTTGCACGTATCAAGAAGTTTATAAGCGAGGCACCCGTACTAGCAAGCCCTGATTATCTAAAGGATTTTCTTATTTTCTCATTCGCCTCCCAACACACACTTGCTGCGGTACTCCTCCAGAAGAATGAAGAAGGTTTCAAGCAACTGATAGCCTTTTTTAGCAAAAGTCTTCGAGACGCCGAACTCAGATATGATATAATGGAAAAACAAGCATATGCTATGGTGAAGGCATTAAAGGCTTTCAGAACCTATGTGTTGCATTCCAAGGTAATTGCGTACGTACCCACCAGCTCCGTAAAAGACATTTTAGTTCATTCCGACAGTGATGGCAAAAGACGACGGTGGCTTGTCAAAATTCAAGAATTGGACTTGGAGATAAAACCAACGAGACTAGTAAAGGGACAAGGTTTGGCTAAACTCTTAGCTGAATCAAATTTCAGAGCTCTCGGAATAAATGGCCCATAGGGAGGTGAAGAGTGTGCATACATGAATGAGCTTGATGAACAAATAGCTGAAATCAAGATCAAAGAGAAGTTTGTTTCATCAGATTGGTACAAAGATATAGTGTCCTATCTGTTGACTTTGAAGTGCCCGAGTGACTTACCCCCATCTAAAGCCAGAACGCTTAAGCTGCATGCAGTCAAGTACTGTATATCCAAAAGACAATTATATTGGAAGGACCCACTTGGCTTCCTGTTGGCTTGTTTGGTTGAATCAGAAACAAAGAAGGTCATAAGCCAATTTCACGAAGGAGTGTGTGGAGGACATCACGCCTGGAGGGCAACGGCTTATAAGATCCTGAGGGCAGGATATTATTGGCCCAAAATTTTCTCAGACGTCAATGCCAAGGTTCGAGCTTGCAACCTTTGCCAATTGTTCACAGGCAAACATAAACTCCCAGCAATGCCATTGGTTCCGGTGAAAACGAAAGATCCTTTTCAGCAATGGGGATTATATTTCATAGGCGAAATTAATCTGTTAGGATATTTAGACACTTAGGAGTTAGTTAAGATCTACTTGGTCTAATATGTCGTTAGGTAAAAGTGTGTTTCTTTAGTATGCATTAGTATGCATTTGTAGTTAGGAAATCCGACGGTCACGATATGTTCCCGA
>ML786061.1:628258-660346 GCA_009831015.1 Picea engelmannii | reverse complement strand
TGGGGCCGTGGATGTTTCCCCGTAGGGGTTTTACCACGTGAAAACATCGGTGTGTTGATCTTTGATCTGGTTATGTGAGTGGTTACTGAAGGTGTTCGTCCTCTGTTGGAATACCTGTGTTGTCGAACATAATCCTCATTCTAGCGCTCAACATAGATGGATCCTGACTGCTACAGATTACTTCACCAAATGGGTGGAAGCTATTCCAACTAGAAGGGATACGGATTCGGTGGTAATAGATTTCTTAGAAGAGAACATTTTGTCTAGATTTGGCTGCCCCCGAAAGATAGTCACAGATAACGCACATGATTTTAAATCTATGGCTAGGGTCAGTTTTTGCCAAAAGTACAACATTGTACTTGGTCATTCCACGACATATTACTCCCAGGGAAATGGTCTGGCCGAGTCTTCAAACAAGATCCTAATCAATATAATTAAGAAAGTGTTGAGCGAAAACAAAAAATCTTGGCATGTGCATTTGAAATACGCCTTGTGGGCAAATCAGATAGGCACGAAAAAGTCTATCGACACTTCTCCTTTCCAAATGGTGTACGGGACTAACGTAGTATTACCTATAAATCTAGCGCTTCCCATAATTAAACTTTGGCAAGATGAGAAGGAAGAACCAAATCATGTCACAAGAAGAATAAACCAGCTGATTGAAGTCAAACAACACAGGGTCGAAGTGGACGAAAGGTTGCAGAAATACCAGGATGACATGAAAGCACTATTCGATCATAAGGCCAAAGACATGGATTTTCTCCCCAAAGATTTGGTTTTAAAATGGGATGCTAGGAAGGAAGACTCGGTGAAACATGGTAAATTCGATCACATCTGGTACAAACCGTTCAAGGTTGCATCTCCTGAAGGAAAAAATTCATTTCTGTTAGAAAATTTGGACGGTAAAATCCTCGACGCCCCTGTCAACGGGCGTTATTTAAAACACTATATGGAACAATTGGTTTCCAAAATTCCCATTGTATATACCGGTTTGTTTTTTCTTTTTATTTCATAATTTTCTTTGGTAAGTCTACTTTCATTTAAAAAAAATAAAAAACAAAATAGGTTAATGTTTTTTTCTAGAAGTAGGGATACTGAATTTTCAATGTATTCAATTCTTTTAAAGCCCTGATATTCTTCATATTGTTCCCTTACAGGATCTCGGCTTGCAGCCCAAACACCCGAAAGGAGCAAACGAACGGCCATATATCGGAAGATAAATTCACCGAAAATAGGTGATAGAAATATTTTCCGTTATTTCAAAAGAGAACAAAAATGGTAAGGCAAAGGTGCGAATTCTAGAGAAGTCTATTTTTCAAATGAAGGTCCCTAAATTGCAGTGATGGTCTTGTAAGTGTGATATGTCACTAAAAGAACGATTTCTTACTCTAGGCCCTAAGAGTTTCACCTAGATAAAGATAAGAGGTAATTAAAATAAACAAAGAGAGAAAAGCGTCTCCGACAAAGAGTTCCAATAGTTGGGTTTAATCCATGACCCCTTTTTTTCCATTTCCAGGTATTTCTCCATCGCCCCTTTCTACCCTCGGTTTTTCCTTCTTAAAAGACCAAGTATCTTTCTGGGTTTCCCACAGAGGGAGAAGAGATTACATCTTAGCTTTGGAAGCTGAAAAACAGATCTTAAAAGGTAAACCAGTCCTCATAACTCCTCACTCTTCGACTAAACAAAGTTATGCATAGGCCGATCCTGACTCTCCTAGGTTTCTTAACAGTTTTCTAAGGATTTAGGCTTGCTTGAAGGAAGACCCCTGGAATTAATCATTCCCTTTTTTCCCTGCGGGCTAAGGTTCTTTGAAAGTTAAGAAAAGGTTGGTCCAGGGTAATCAAAGCAAGTTGACAGACCTCCACTGCAAATTTTACACAGATACCATCCCTGGTATACTTAGTACAACTGATTTCCCCCACTTCGTGTTCAAAAAGTAAAATATAAGATAGATGGTGAAAGGAAATTCATATTTGATTGCCCCCATCTAGTCCAAAAAGACGATGAAAGGAAATTCATTTAAATGATTGCCCTCGTCTCAACATTTAAATGCATAATTATGATTCGAAGTGGTGAAAGGAAATTCAGTAAAAAGGGACAGATAACTTCACCGGGGTACTGAACAGGCTCACTGGCAGTGAAGCAATATCTGAGGTATCTGTAAGGCTGTCATACGTAAATTTCACTCTACTCTGGTTACCAGCCTTTTCGAAACCGGATCTGCATCCCAAGTCCAGACAGGGCTCCCCGATTAAAAGCATGAATTTTACTTTGTTTTGATGCAAGCCAAAAGCCGCAAGATCTGTTGGATTTCCTAGGATTGTTTTGATCATCTTAAAGCAGACTTAAATTCAGTAGCGAGAAGGAGAAGATCATGAATGGGACTGCAGCTGAGTTTACAACACATGGGAGTTTTGAAAAGCTTTTCAGAAGTAAAGATGAGATCTATTTTCCCCTCTGTATCCCCTTCCTAAAAAAGTTCTGTAGAAAGAAGCCATTGACTCCATTTACCCAATAAAGGCACTAAGTCTACTCGTTCTCCTTGTCCCACAAGGAGACGAGGTCCCCAATTGGAACCTATGTTGAAACAAATTTTAAATTTTTTATCTTCAAAGACTAAAACTTTCCTTTTTCGGGTTTCGGATTTTCTTAAAGCATAACCCTCACTTTCATTTCCAAAAGGTCGGTACCAAAATCCCGAAAAACTTTATTCTTTAAATAATAAAAGGCAAAAAACCAAAAATGTTATAAAAGTCCCGACGCGCTTTCTATAAAGTTATTTTTTAATCATGATAAGCTTAAAACCTAAAGGAGTTAAGATTAACTTTAAATTTTTTTCGGGATTCGGGGTTTACTGAAAACATATGTTTTAATACATATTGAATCACGAAATCTCGATCCCCGATTTCTCGAAAGAATGAAAGTTAGTTTAAATCCTGGCTAATTAATTCACTAATACAAAAGTTAAGGATTAACTTAATCTTATCGTGATTTCGCAGTTTCGGGAATCGAGGTTCAACAATAACATACTTCTTGTCAACATGATCCCCAAAATCCCGAAACACGAAGTCCCGATTCATACTCTGTGTTTAGACCGAATTAACCCTGTTTTGAAAGTTAGTCTTTAATCCTGATTAATTAATCTACTAATTCAAAAGTTAAGTCCTAACTTAATCTCATCGTGATTTCGCAGTTTCGAGAATCGAGGTTTATCGATGACATACCTCATGTATCCACGATCCTCGAAACCCTGAAACGCGAAGTCTCGAACCATAATCAACTTCTAAAACCAGACTAACTCTGTTTTAAAAACATGATTAATGGTAATTAAACTGCTTTGGTATTTTCTTATTTTCGGTACCGTTGAATGAAAATTTTCGAATTTTGAATATGGTATTGCCGAAATATGGCCATATTAATAAACAGATAACTGATAAATGCTGCGCGTATCTCAGAAATATTTTTTTCATTTAATGTAATTAATTACAGGTCAGCTGTGTCAGTGTTTTTGTCATAAAACGAGTTTAAGGCGAATTAAAAAGTCTATGTTCCAAAACCTATGCTTGTTCTGTATTTCAAAGGTAATTCGTGTTCGGCTAGGCTCATACGCTTCTTTTCTGTGACAGGTTTTCCATCTAACATAGAGCTATGGCACCAAAGAAAGCATCAAAGAAGAGTGAAGATACAGAGGAGATGCGTAACCCAGAAGGAGATATCATATCCGACACTACGCCATACGCCATCGACTCAATTAAATCTTGGAGACAAATCTATGAATTCTTGGATTACGAAATCAAAAATTCTTTTGCTGATTCCGAGAATCACTTTCGGGATATAGCAGAATCGAAGCTTCATAATATCACAGCACGCCCTCGGCTCATGGCATACAACGACATGATCAATTGGGCCTCGGAGAAGGTTGATATCCTGACAAGAAGCATTTTAAATGATCAAGTGGTCGTTGTCGGCTCATTCAGGCCAGAGCATATACAAGTAATGTATAAACTCTCACCAAATCCTAACCACATTTATAATGCCGAGTTTTTAGCTGAATTTCAAAGGAAGGAGTGTACCGAGGCAGACCGAACTTATCCCGATTTAATCAGAGAATGGTGGAGATGTCCATTGAAATTTAGGGTTGATAACCATGGAGTTTATGCCACAACATCTTTGAACAAGTACATGGTCTATGTAGCCATTATGATATGTATACTTTTCGGGAAAAAGAATCTCTGCCATTTTCCTACAGAATGGGTGCCCTTTTTAGAAGAAGCATCAGAAGGATACACTTTTAACTGGAGCAAGATTTTGTCTGATAACCTAGCCCAAGAAGTTTCAAATTACAGAGTTGCAAGATCTAAAGGTTAGCCAATGGCCTTTTACATGTCGGCATACATTATGGACGCAATCTTCTTTGTGACTCCATTTCCCCTGATAAATTGGAGTTGGAATATAACCTGCCACGAACCCATTCATGAGTATCACTCTGTGCTATGGGAAGAAAATGCTAAGAATGTGTTTTACGAAATTTGTCATTTCATAGTAATTCCAATGCATAAATTTTTTTATGGCTGTGAACCACCTCACATTTCTGAGATAGTATCAGAAAACCTCAAAGCAATAGCCGACTCGTTCATTGATGGAAACTTCTCTTACATTAGGGTTTATGGGTGCTCAATCCCCCCTCATGCATTTCAAAAATTCCTCTCGGACAGACTGGTATTGAGGGAGGTAGCACATCAAATAATGAAAGGTGGTATTGGAATAGAGCTAAAGGCAACTCAAAAGAAATCCTGGCTAATCTTCCCTGTGTATGTCTGGAAATTTTTATTACTAAACCTAGGTCATTCTAAAGTGGAAGCCGAAGCACTAGAAGAAATAAAACTGATAGATATTGAGCACATAAAGCATGACCCTTATCAATTAGTAAACAGACATTTGATGCACTGCAATATGAAAGCTTATGAACATGAAAAGTCTGTTTATGATGATATATTCAAAGAGGTTAAACCTATGAGGATGTATTGAACAGGGTATGGGCCTTATCACCCGACTCACAGACTGGTTTCATGTCCTTCCAAAGTCATAGGCGAAGTTGTTTGCCAAAGAGTTTGCAGGGTGAATCCACGACCCCTCCTCCAGAGCAGGAAGGGCCTCCCCTAGGTTTTGAAATAGATGTATTGGATAAAGAAAATACAAAGGGAAAAATGAAGGAGATTGAAATGCCTTCAAAAGAAACATAAGTTCCTCAGATAGAAAAATCAGAGGCAGGGAAAGGAAAGGAGTTGGAAACATCCCCAGAAATCCCGGAGGATTTTCCCAAAAAAGTAGGAGGAACAACATTGACGGAACTTGGAAGTCCCATTACTTCTTTGACTCCATTGCAGACACCTATGGAAACCCCCAAGAGGGAGCTTTATACGTTAATGATCTTTAGCCTATTTCTAGGGATGAGATTCCTTCATTCGATTATTTTTTCAGTAAAAAGAGAAAGGCTATCCTGAAATAGGAAATGCACCCAAGAGGATATATGATGATTAAAAAGCACAAAATCATTGTAGATGGACAAAAACTTAAAGAGGGGGAATTCTCTACAGAAATAGCAAGCACAATGGGAGCCTTAGCATCGACAAATTTATATTATGTGGGTAATTTGAGAACTATGTTGCAGCAGAAAGATCAGATGATAGCTCAGCTACAAAGTAAATTAAAGGAGACTGAAAGAAGTATCAGTCGGGAGATAAACAAGGGTCTAGAAAGAGCCCGATTCAATGACATTCAAGAGATTCAAAAACTGAAAGCAAGCTTAGATGAAGCAAACCTGAAAATACAGGTCAGTCAAGCACAGGTCCTACAACAAGAAGAAATGAATAAACAATTACAAAATAAGATTAATTCCATTCAAAATCAAGTGGTAGAGCTTGAAATCTTCCAAGCCCAGGTGTTGGAAATACATACAAAGATAGAAAAAGAGCAACAGGGAGTGTTTTTTAAGCTGGAATTTATTCATAATTACTTTCAGGAAACAAGTAAATCCTTGGAGAGAATTCTCCTGAAAGAGAGAGAAGTGAAAGCAGCTAGAACAACTTTTCAAAAAGCAGTGTCTCTTTCCACAAAAGAGGAGGTCGGAGAGACTCAAAATCTATCTGTTTCGGAGCAGATTAAAGGTGATATAATACTCAAGGTATGGGAGGCAAACGTCACAGAAAACAAGAGAATAACCAGAGAGGTTAATGACGACTGTCAAGGAATTTTCGACCTTTTAGAGAAAGCTTCATTGAATATTGGAAGAAACAACTGTCCAGAGTTGTTAGGAGAAATTAACATTGTTAAGCATCAGTTAAGATTCAAGGAGGATCTGAAAGAAATTCAGGTAGAGATCCCACAAATAAAGGTAATCAATGTCACTCAAATCGACAAATGGATAGTGATGCCAAACTTAAAGTTACAAACTATTAATTTCACGAGAAAGATAATCGAAGACCGTCTGTCTGAACTACAGAGAAAGTTCTTCCTATTTGAGGCAAACGATATTTCAGAAGATCCCAGAGTTTTGGTGCAGTTCCTGAGAAAATGTATTCGCTGTCTTAAAACAGAAGAAGGAAGTTCATCAACGCAGACATGGAATACTGTTATGGATATTTTCATCATCTAAATAATAAAGCAGTTAAAATAGAAATGTAAATGGTTCAACATTGCTCATTCATGTAATCGTTAGTTTTCGGAAGTTAGTTAATCACCAATGGGAAAAATGTTTGGTGATCATGTATAAATATAATTTCACAAAACTGAGAAAGGGATTTTGTTTTTTGGGAGCCGATTGTATTAGAAATTTTCCGATTTACAATGATATAGATAATACATAAGAGATTCCGAATTCTGTCAACTTGAAGCTATGTGTTCCTTACTCTGTTTTAAATATTTTTCAACATCTTTCTTTCCATGTCTTTCTAATGAATGATCAACTATAGTTTAATTCAAAATTCTACTGTAGTTTGAATTTATTTGATTATCTAATCATTTACAGCTTTTCCTCTGTGATTGCTACCAACAGTTTCAAGGCCTGTAGGTCATTTGGATGGTTATATTGTATACTTCATTAGAAATTTCGTTTTTCTCTCCTTCTTGTGTTATGATATGAGATTCTTTCATGGTTAAAGCCTCATATTTTCAACAGCGTTACTTTTGTTATTATTTTACTATTCTCAAATTGTTTCAAGTACATGAAACGACCTTTATTATTACTGTGTTATTATTTTGAGTTCCAAAATTTCTTCTCTATTTTATCCCTCAAAACTGAAGCAAAAAAATCTTTAAACATTTTATAATTCAATAAATTTTTACTCCCCATGACTGTCCCAAATAATAGACAACCTAACATAGAACCTAGACTTCAAGATCAAACTAGAATTGCTTTGAACTTAATTAATACTATCCTGCAAACAACAACCACTCGGGTTGAATTAGAACGCTCGTGGGCAGTTATCGAGAGAGATATCAGCATCCAAGAACAATGGGAAGCTAGACAGAGACAGTTGAGAAACCAACTCTGATTTACCTTTCACAATTGATTCTTACCCCTTAATTCTCTTTATCTTTTCGGATGCCTTGACGGTATACTTTAGAGCCTTAAAGTATTCCCATGAAGGTATATTCTAGAGGTCGAAAGAACTTTAGAATCCTAGTAAATCCTTCCCCGACACTCTTGCAGACTTACATCCCATAGCTCTCTAACCGCTAAGCTGAGGAAACATAAGACCATTCAAAAGCATAGGTTCACAAAGAGACAATACATATTTCTACCTTAATCATTCAACACAAAACTTGGTGTTATCACTGGAATTTCATCTGCAAATGGTTACAGGAATCCAGCATCTTCAAACACCCATTAGTTCATCCGTGGCCTAGAAAATGCATTTCCAAAGGGAACAAAACTATACAACTGGTTAAAAAATCAGCATGCGCTAAAGATACAAAGGCAACACACGCACGTGCGACAGTTGAATAACGCCGGAAAAACGCATATGCGCCTGATGCGCGACTGTGGACACAAAAAGCCACGCACACCTCAGAACGACGCATTTATGATTTTGGTTGGCCTTCCACCCACTTCTGGTTCATCTCCCAAGTCGATTTGACACCCAAATCCGAGCTGAATCTGAGTGGGGGGCTGGTCAAAGACCTGAGGGTGCCCTAAAGAGCCCCTTGTTCACACTACAGACTGGTTGAATAATGCCTCAAAGATTTGCTATAAAAAGAGGCCATGGGTGCACTATACTTTCAAGGAATTCATTTGTATTGTTATGCTGCTTATATTCTCTTGGAGAATCCTCTTTTCTCATCAAGAGAATACAAGTACCATTTCATTTAGCCATTCAAATCACCTCTTGAGTGATTGGGCTTTGGATTTATTCACCATTTCCTTTTAGTTTCCTACTTGTAAGAAGAGCTCAATCATTAGGCGCTCAAGAGCCCTCCCTTGGAGGAAGAGGGGAACCATAGTCTTCCTTTCTCTTTGGTGTTTTCCTACTAATACAACTTATCCATTGGTGGCATGCATGTTGTTTAATTTTTGTTCTATTTCCCTTATGCACTCTAGTTTAGTTTATTTTATTGTTATTAGCATTAGTTCTTTGTTTATTTCTTATGCTTGATGTTTCTAACTCTTGCATTCACTGCTGTCTTGTCCAGCTAACCCAACTGGACTTGTAAGCGTCCTTATTTTGCTCATTTAGGTGACAAAAGGGATGCAACAGATTGACAACTCCACTGGGGATTGGTATCAATTTCCCCCCATTTGGGTTGTTTGAGCACTTCATTTTGGTTTATTTAACTTGCAGGAACCATAACCGGCCCAGGCCTGCTTGCAAGAAACTAAATTCACAGCTGAGTTGAGAGAATTTCATCTGAAATTTCTTTCACGGCCATGTAACAGAAAGTGCGCGGGTTTTTTAATCCACAGTCGCGTCTTCCAAGCACATGCGCCAAACCCACTGTGTTTGTCAGTGCATTCTGCGCACTGCGCCAAAAAGTCATTTTTAATTTGCGCATTGCCGCCTAATGCGCCTCTGTCTACTCTGTGACCCGCGCATCTGTCCAGAAAATTATACGTTGTAAGGGTTTTTGTGATCTGTTGGAGGCCCATACCCTTCTTAAGTTTGATTCTATGCAGATTTTAATATACACCATACTTAGATTCCCTCTCCACGTGAAGGGTTAGTCAAAACATAGGCACTTAGGAGGTTAAAATCCATATTTTTTTCCCTCTTTTTGCTCTCATTTTCCCACATGGATGGCCTGCTTTGATTGTAAAAAAATTAAGTTGGAATCATTCAAATATCACACATATAACTACTTGCATTGGGACCAGAAATTGAACGTTAATCTTTGAGTATGTTCTTCTCTCGCGCTATAAAGCAATCTTGAGAATCAGAAAAAACGATTGAGGGAAAATTTCATCTCCCTTAAAGACAAAATCTTTAGGAGAGGACAACAGCCCCCTCGAGACTCCTCTTAGTTTTCTTTTCAAACACATCTTAAATTTGTAAGGGCCCATACATGCCCACATGCTACAAAGATATGATAGTTTTTGAATTTACTTTCTTAGATTACATCACTAGGGAAGTTTAAAGGTTTTGTAACTGGCCCATACATGCCAACATGTCCACAATCTAGGATAGTTTTTGAAGCTTTCTTAGATTAAATCACACTAGGGAGTTAAAGGATTAGTAAGGACCCACATGTCCACATGCTAGTTCTCTAGGGACTTTAAAATTCCACAAGGTTGTACCAATGGCATTTAGTAAATTAGGTAATCAAGACTTGTAAGGACCACGCAAAGTCCACATGCAGCAAGGTGACACCTAACTTATTAAAAATTTGGCACACTTTCACTTGTTCACACACAAAGTCACTACTCACTCACATAGTTTTCATCTCGAAACATGGAGGTTGAAGTAAGTTTCCTCCAAAGGGATTCCGAAACACCCCACCCTTTTCTTGACGAGACTACCCACTCCCACTTATTTTCAATGAGATTGGTTCACACCCCCAATCTCTCAAACAACCACATCTAAAATTTTCTAAAAACTCACTAAGTTTTCCTCCATAGGAGGTGCCAAAATAAATTTTTTAGTCTAGGTAGGATCTTGGGGATAGGCACCCAAATAACTCTCCGTTATCTAGTTCTCACATCTTCAAACAATAGAAGTTGTCAAATAGGGAACTTTAAATTCTCCAAGTCAAGTGTTCCTACACCATAAGGCAGGGAGATACTCGTGAAGGGTTGAAGGCCGAGGTCTAGTTGTTCTGTGCGTCCCCCCTTGAGTCACCCACCTCTTGGACGGGATCCAGGCCATGACCCATTTCTTAGGATGAAAATCTAAATGCCGCACTTTGACTGAGGTACCTAGTGACCAAATTTTAGGATATCTACCCAGGTGGCAGTTGTGGGCTGCAATTGCACCTTGATCGGATTTTGTGTGGCTATTGGGAAATATTTCCAGCTCTTTCGGGATATGCACCGTCTACCCCTTATTATAACTGATTACTTCATCCTTCACTAGTTCCTCTTCCAGTGGCTTTAGACCTCACTGTTGAGTGATATTGGAAGGTCCAATGCTATTTGAGAGGAAGGACATTACGTCTTTTAGGACACAAGAATTTGTTTTCTTTGTTCTTCCACACGGACAAAAACCACCTACCCACATGTATGCTTCTTTATAAATTGATTTATGTATGATGCTCTTGTGATTACATGCGATTGTGAGATATATTGTGAAGGTCCAAAAAATCATAAACAAAGACTCTTGTTCATTTATTTTTCTCATCACCATTTGCACACATCCACTTTGCTAGTCGGACATCATAGGGGATCCATAGAATCCTCGTCGTTCCAGATGCTTGCTAAATCTCCCTCCCATTCTAGGGGGAGTTCCTAGTCTTGCCAACTCATCGGCTCCACCTTCTCACAGTCCTGTGAGTGCTACTGTCTTAGGATCCTCTTTGCTCGGTTCCACTTTACTTGGGTCCACTTCCCAAGGTCAACCATCCACCCACTTTCCTTTACAAGGAAGCGGGGGGAACACTTATTCCCTAGGAGGAAGTACAACCCCATCTAGCCCCCCTCAAGGGTTAGGGACACACAACACTCACACCATGGCTGGAACTAACCCTCCTCATGGGTTAGGTACACAAACCATTCCCACCATGATAGGAATTAACCCTCCACTACCACACCAAATTCCATACTTAGCTTCCCTCCACATACCAAATCTGACTAAGCTCACCAACGATCCTATATTGCACGACCCCACATGGCCCACAATGCCTACTAAAATCCCTTCAGACATACCCAAGTTTGAAGGGAAATCAGGAGACGACCTAGCCAACCATATCATGACCTTCCACTTATGGTGCTCTTCAAACAACATCATGGACGACTCTGTTCGGTTGAGGTTATTCCAACGCACGCTCACTAGCCCATCAACCAAGTGGTATGTAGAAGAAAAATCGGGGTCCCATGTGACCTTTGAATCTTTGGCCAAAGTATTTTTTACCTTCTTTCAACTACCAATCCGTCATGACAATGGTCTCGAACTACTCTCAGAGTTTAAACAAACCTCCACTACACACATCACTGAACACATTCACGAATGGCGTCGACGATGTAGTTTATGCAAAGCAGAAGCCACCAAACAACAATTCCTTATTGGTTTCTCAAATCACTTGTCTCCCTTCTTGCCAAGGATGTGGCCGCCACCTTCGCCCAATCTGAAGAAGAAGCCGTCAGCAAGGTTCAACAATTCAAGCTCATTTATTCACAGTCAGGATACTTATATACAGTACTACCTAATGCCCCGAGACCCGTACCATTTGGCCAGGACAAACCTGGGATGTCTCACTTCGCGGATGGATTGATTGGTACCACTACTCACCATAATCCATAGCTCCAACAACCACCTATGTATGGAACAACTCAATATCCGTCGGTATATGGAGGACCCCCATATTATCCTCCTCCCCCTTATCAACAACCATACCCTGTTGCCCTCCCTCCATGCATAAGTGGACCCCTACCGACACCCATAGCACGCCCATCAACCCAACCAAGTTCTGGTACCCCCTCTACATCTTCTTACACCCTAAGCCCTAGTGAAAGCACCACGCCTTCCTATGTACCTTACAAATCATTACCCCAAAATAATCTGTACTTTCCATTTCTAGACCCTCCACAACCCATGGCTCCACCACCAAGACACCCACACTCTGGGGTTAACTTTGTTCAACCCTCCCCCGTTCAACAATATCAAAATTTTGAACAACTGAATATGGCAAATCCGACCCATCAGTCGAATAATGCCAAAAAGAAAGGAAAAAAATGAAACAATAATAACCCAGGACCAGGAGGGAACCAAAACCAACCCCAACAGACCCAACTTGTCGGGGACAACCAGAATTAGGGGAACCAGAACCCCCAAGGGGGAAATAATAACAAACACCAAGGGAAGAATAACAACATTCTTTGGACAAACTTCCCTTGTTTCCTTTGCAATGAGTATGGCCATTATACTCACCATTGCCCTCAAATTGCTGACTTTAAATAGATGAAAGAATCCGAAAATGGACCACATCCCCCAATACTGCATGCTCCCTAGCAGGCCCCACAACAATATGTGCATCAAACCCCCCCAGTTGTGTTACAAAACCCCATACCACACCAAGGGGTAATGAACACCCAACAGGAGATGCATCCGGCCCCATCAAAGATGGGACAATATGCAAACCCAGGCACTCCTATAGATTGCACTATCCTCCTCACTAGTGAGGAAGAAGTCCTTCTACAAACGCGCAGTCATCAATACAATGCACCCCTTGACTCTGCTCCCACTACCTCGAAAGTAGCCCCTGTCACAACTGGCCCACCTTTGATGATTCCTCGCCCTAATACTGAACCACCCCTTCGTATTCCTCGCATCCTATTACGATGGAATGTCAACAACCCTCAGGTTAGGGCGGCACACAATTACAGTCTGGTCGATGACTTGGCACAATATCCTGCTGCCATGTTAGTTTTAGAAGTCCTTCAAACCTGTCCTACTCAACGAAAGTCATTACTTTCTGCCCTGGGGGCAGTCGACCCTGCTGATACTCGCCTCATCACCTTTGATATTGATAGTGGGGAACCCCGTCTCCCCTCTCTGGTCGCTTTTCAAATACTAGTGAAAATCAGGAACATCACAGTTCATCGATGCATCATTGATGAAGGTGCATCCACGTACATCATGTCCAAAACAATATGGCAGAAACTAGGTTCCCCCGAGCTCATACCATCGGCCATCACTCTGAGAGCTTATGATGGATGACCATCCTCTCCTGAAGGGATATTTCAAAATGTCCCCATCGAACTCAGGGAAAAAACTATCCTCATTGACATTGAAGTTATCGACGCTCCACTAGATTACAACATCTTGTTTGGGTGTAGCTACATGCACATGATGAAGGCTGTGGCCTCTTTTGTGTTTCGTACAATGATGTTCCCCCACAACGGGAAGATCGTCACTATCAACCAAGTGTCACATTATGAGCCCAACCCTTCCTCCAACATCGATAATATCCTACCCTTTGTTCACACTAATCCCAAGGCTTACCCACTCATCGAAATGGGTCCCAGAATTTTCAAAGACCCATCCTTGCTAGGGACATACCATGGAGCACCTCCGCTCATACATCCCTCAACACAAGTATGTGTCATCTCATCCAATGGAACATAAACTGGAGATACCCTTCCTCCTATCGAGGCTTCATTACTATTTGACATCCCACTAGTTGCAGAGCTCCTTCCTCAGGCATCCCTTGAGAACCCTCCAGATCCCCCTGTTCCTGATTACACCCTCCCCCAGGGCCACATTCTGGTTTGGGAGACGGTCCCCCAAGCCATTACTCAAATCCCCTTCTTTTACCCCCCACTGGGCGTACAATCCTTTCAGGTATCCACAACGCTTACCCGTCCCAATATGGTGCTAGAAATTCTAGTATGGTATCTACATCCACCTGAGATGGTCCCTCAACCATCCCTCCCCCCCTAAATAGAAGGAATCCCAATGCATATTCCAATACTTACCCCCACCACACCACCCACACCCACACTCACTAGCACCACTGCTACAACTAGGGGTAGACGGGAGAAGACAGAGCCTGCCGCTCCACTTCCAACACGAGTTCAGCCTCCTTGTTCATTATGCAAGAAAGACAAACACCACACCAATAAATGCCCGTCTCTCCCCGAGCTATGAAATTTAATTCAACTCCCTTGAGTGACGACCCCACCCGTCGTTTCATCCAGTTCCCCTAATTCTACCATTACATCCTCTACAGGAGGCAAAGGCCTGCGAACCAAATTCACCCGTGCCACTTGTTCAGAATACAATCATTACACCCACCATTGCCCTGTGCTACCTCACTTTTGACAGATGGTAGCAACCATATGCTAGAGCTTTCAACAAGAACCCCTCCCATCTGCATCATCTCACACACATGTCACTGACATCCACTATGTCACAACCTCAATCAACGAACGAATGAGATGTCCTTGCTCTCTCTGTGAGTCACTAGATCATTTCACCTACCAGTGTCCCACGATTATTGAATACAAGCATCGCCAAATGGCCCTTATTCAAAATCCTACACCCCCCCCACTGCCATCAGAAACAATCATTACCCCGACTCCATCACCTGATGTTGTTCATATCTTCTCCCCTGAACTTGAGGAACTCCCGAATCCCCCATGGTTCCTGGATAGTTTATATGAGGATTTTCCCACAAATCCCCCTAATTCTCCAGTTCATTTCCCCACGGAAATTTTACGCCCGACTACCATTTTCAACCCACAGTATCTCGATATTTGGTTTATGTCGAGCGCACCTGTGCAACCCCCTTGCATCATTCCCCCTACCTCTTCACTAGAAAATAACCACACGATGACAATCACCAATGATATTCCCTTGGATCCACTATATTCTCGACAGTTCCACTGCAACGAAGACATCCTCGAGGAATTAACTTCCCCTGATTGCCCATGGGATCCGCTCCATCATAGAGCACTCTTTCTTTCACAAGAAGCCTTTGCGCCTCCCAAACAAGGCCCCATATATGCAATCGAAACCAAAGATTTTCTCCCCTCAGGGCATATAGATTGGTTCAATAACCCTATCCCTGCCCCCGACGCTTTTGAAGAAGGCAATATGGCCAACATTTCCACCACCATCAAAATTGATATTTCTATCAAACCTGACATCATAGAGGAAATCACCATCGAAGCCACATGCTCTCCTGAAGAACTCATCGCTTACAAAGCTCTCTTCCAGGAATACCGAGACATTTTTGCCTGGTCATACACAGAGATGCCCGACCTTGATTCCTCTATTTTCGAACATCATATAGACACATGGCCTGATATCACACCTGTACGACAAAAGCAACGTCCATTACACCCATCCAAAGCGGCAACCATCAAAGCCGAGATTGATAAATTACGCGTTGTAGGGTTCATATACCCCATCACATATACATCATGGGTCTCCAACCCTGTCCCTGTTAACAAAAAACAGGGCACTATCCACGTCTATACGGACTTTCGCGATCTCAATCATGCTTATCCCAAAGACAATTTTCCAATGCCCTTTATCGACCAAATTATCGATGATTGTGCTGGCCACGAAGATTTGTCCTTCATGGACGGTTTCTATGGCTACAATCAAATTCATATTTACCCAGCCGATCAATACAAAACCACATTCACTACCCCTTGGGGTACTTTTTCATATCGTGTCATGCCTTTTGGCCTCAAGAACACTGGAGCCACTTTTCAATGCACCATGACATACATTTTTCATGATCTGGCTCAAATCATTCTCGCCTACTTGGATGATCTCACTACTCGATCCAAGAAACACACTCAACACCTCGATGACTTACACATTGTATTTCACAGGTGTCGTCAGTACAATATCCGCTTGAATCCCCTCAAGTGCGTATTCCACGTCACCGCTAGACGCCTACTTGGGTTCATCGTATCCCAACACGGCATCACAGTAGACCCCCTCAAGGTCCAAGCCATCATGGAAATCCCCCCCCCTTGGAATTTATGCCAGTTGCAAAGATTACAAGGCAAAGCTAACTTTTTATGCTGCTTTGTCCCTGATTACGCCACTCGAGCACATGGTTTCCTTCACCTCTTACGTCATGATATCCCATTCCAATGGGATGAACATGCCCAAAAATCTTTTGATGATCTCAAAGTAGCCCTCTCCAATGCCCCATTGATTTGTCCACCCGACTATGACTGCGACTATATCCTCTACTTATCGGCCTCAACCGTCTCCGTAGCAGGAGTTCTCGTCCAATTAGGGGATGACGACCGTGAACATGTCATTTATTATGTTAGTAAAAACCTTTCAGGGACACCCTTGAAATACAATCACGAAGAGAAAATCGCCCTTGCAGTTGTCCTCACAGTCCAGAAACTGTGCCATTACATCCTGCTTCGAACTACCAAGGTCATAGCTGATTCCAACCCAATGCAATGCTTTCTCAGTCGCCGAAAAATTAATGGAAAATTTACTTGATGGATCGTCATCCTTCAGGAGTACGACCTCGAATTTTCAACACCTAAGAGCAAGAAATCCCTCATACTTGCCGAACTCATTACAAAATTTCCTTCCGATACTACCAGTACTCCCGTCAATACCGACTTCCCCGACGGACATCTCTTTTACATCCCCTCAGATGATCCTTGGTACGATGATCTCCTCATCTACATCCAAACACAGAAGTTTGGAAACCACCTCTCCTGGGACGATCATCGACGTATTTGCCACTAGGCCCCTCGCTACCTCCTTATCGACGAGGGGTCAACACCATACTTCGTCGATGTTTGACCATTGCCGAAGTCGATAGAGTCTTGAATGACTGCCACAACAGTGCATGCGGTGGCCACCTCTCAGGGATGTTCACCGTCTAGAAAATCATTCGAGCATTCTATTTTTGGCCCAGATTGTTTCATGACTGCATCCATGCTGTGAAGCGATGTGACAAATGTCATCTATATGCCAACAAAGCAAGAGCACCACCTTCTCTTGTCCATAGATTCATTACTGTCGACCTCTTTTGCAAATGGGGCATAGAATTCATGACTTGCAACCCTCCATCTAGAAATGGACACAAATATATCATCGTGGCAGTCGATTATTTCACCAAATGGGCTGAAGCCATGCCCACATTCAACAACATCGCTGACACTGCAACGTGTTTTTTCTTCAACCACATCATCTCCCTCTTTGGAGTCCCCCTACAACCAGTCTCTGATCACGGGAAACACTTCGAGAATGAGATTTGTGTCGAACTCTCTTCTAGTTTAGGCTTCTCCCACAAATTCTCCTCCCCATACTACCCTCAGTCCAACGGACAGGTAGAGGTGGTCAACAAGGTCCTTAAAACCATGTTGCAGCGCACGGTTACCAAACATAAGACCAATTGATACAATATGTTATTTTCCGCACTGTGGGCTTATCGCACGGTAGTTAAAACTGCCACTAGTTTCAAACCATTTCATCTTGTCCATGGGGTCGAGGCCACTCTCCCCATCGAATGCGAAATCCCCACATTACGCACAAATTGAGATATTACCTGACACTGCTCCAATGGAGCAACGTTTTCTGAACTTAGAGTCGCTGAATGAAGACTGCCGGTCTTCATTACAGAACAATGAGGGAACCAAGAAATGGTAGAAGACCACCTTTGATTGCCATGTCAACCTTCGATCATTCAACGAAGGCGACCTCGTCCTTGCTTACAATATCATCCACGATACCTTCGGCCATGGAAAGTTCGAGTCATTATGGCATGGACCTTACATCATCCAACATTGCCTCACCAAAGGCGCATACATCCTGGCCTCTCCTAAAGGCCACCCCCTCAAGGAACCCGTCAACGGGTTGCACTTAAAGAAATTTTATGCCTGAGCGTAGCCATGCTACACTAGGCTTTTTCTTTTTGTAGAGTTTTTTAGTCTTCTTTTTTCCTCCATATCTTGCATCTAATCTATCATTTGTGTTATTGACAGATGCCTCCTCCATCGGCCTTCCACATCGGTTACGCCGATGGAGCTAGCTGTTGGACGCATAATCTCGCTTGGACCTCTTGGGCCCTCTATAACCCCTCACATGAACTGCTCCACTCCAACGACATATGCCTGGGCTCAACTACCAACAACCAAGAATAATACACCATTGCCATTGGCCTCCTTGCCGAGGCCAGTAGCCGCCATATTCGTTACCTTAGCGTCTTACTAGATTCCCAACTCGTCGTACTCCAACTAAACAATGTGTACCGTGTACGCAATCCATGCCTCTTCCGCAAATACCTGCAAGTTAGAATTTTATCTTGACATTTTGATTCAATCACATTCACACATATTCCAAGGCAATTTAATCAAATAGCAGATAATATGGCTAACCTAGTGTTAGATTGGCATTTATCCTATCAAGTTACCATTACACATACATAACTCATCACAAGTTTGTCACAGCATATAAATTAGACATCATAAACAAAAAACATCAACACATGTGAACATCACAAAAATCCCAAAAGGTACACACACACACACACACACACACACACACACACACACACATATATATATCGGTCAAATGTGCCATCAATGTTTACAAAAAATAGTACATATACAACATCTGTAGGTAGGTGAACGAACTCACCCCTATAGATACAAAATCGGTGTTCCAACACCATATACAAAATGGGCTCGCAAGCCTATACAAAAATAACTATACAAGGGTACTCATGGCACCTCTAAAGCTCCACCACCTGGTCCTCTCTCGGAAGGAGGTGCCCCACCAACTAGGGGTCCCTCAGGTCCTAGGGGAAGTCACCCAGTCATCATCGCACCCTCTACAGTTGCTCTGTGGACCACAGTATGCCACTCGACCGGTAGGCCCACACAATGCTCCAGGACTCCCTCATCCTGAATATGCAACCACATGCCCTCGGGCACTCCCTGTAGTACCACCTCCAAGGGCGACGAATATCCTCAAACTCTCCCCCGGCCCCCGCTGGAGGAGCTTGAGAAGTCCCTACACTAGGGTCATCAAAAGAGCGCCTTTTTCCTACTCTCTCATCATCTGCCGACCTTGCACCACCCTCATCCCGCCGCCGTCTCTCCTCGACCCGTGGCTCTCCCCGTGGTGGTCTCACTGGCCCCTGACGCACTGTCACTCTGACCAACTCAATCTCCCGACCACGAGGTCCCACATCTGCACACACAACAAAAAAATGATAGCATCAACATCCATATATACACAAAGAACATGCTATACTATCTAAAAATCAACACATCAAATAAATCCACATACCTCTGCGGTCAAATACCTCTCTCGGGGGCAGCACCATCTCTGGGTCATCCCAGAAATCCAACCCACTATATGGGATCTGGAGTATGATCTGTGGAATCTGATGCCACACCCATGAAACCTCGATCGTAAAATAATGACCACCCTCCCCCCCACCATGGTGAACCTAAATCGTCGCCCACTGCCTCAGTCGCGACTCTCGCATACCTGGGGTGTCTAATAAAACTCTCGGGCGCAACATGGGCACCCTCTCCAAAATAAATGCTACCAAGATGGACCCAAAGGAAAACTCCCCTGAGTCAGTAGCTCGACACCTGTCGAGCTGCCCCACCATCTTGGCGTGCAACATCAAGCCCCAGACAAAATGTTCACCCCCCAGTGCCCTCTGCATAATCCTCAGTTGACCCCCACTGATCCGCTGAGTCGTGAGAGATCCATACACTCTCACAATCATCGATGCAACACATTGATGCACCAGGGCATCCATTGTCCCAATCCTCACCACAAAGCCAGACATGTAGTCCTCTCCTGAACAATAGGTCCGGGCTAGGATAGCCAACTGCCCATCCTCGGGTACCACATGCTCAACAGGTACCAGGGTCCCCCGAAACGGGAGCCCAGTCAAAAAGTATACATCCTCTATAGCAGAGAATGCTAGGTTCTCACCATGAACAATGAAACACTGCAGCTCCAGACTCCACATCGAAATCAAGAACTGCAACAAGTACTCTTGTGCCCTCACTAGTGAGCACTCAAAAAACTTCAACAACCCACAAGTTTCCAAAGCACCACGTACTGCCGACTCCTCATCTCTCACTGCCTCTCTCAGGCGTGCCCAGTCCCTCTCCCTCCAATGAATCGACATCGTCAACTGGTCACCTGCATCCACACACACAATATTTAATCAGCCATCACAACTCATAAAAACACAAAATCTCCAAAAAAGATTAGTTTTTTCACCCTTCAGTTTTGCCTCAAAGGCGCGGTTTTTTTCCCCACAGGCGCGCACATATGCGCACCTGTTCACCCCGTAGTCGCGCACTCATGTGCGACTGTTGGCAATACAGGGGTGCACCCATGCGCCTCTATCACATCAACAAACATGCACCCTAGCGCACCTGTTCGCTCCATAGTTGCGCACACATGCACACATGTCAGGAATACAACCACGCGTGGATGCGCTGCTATGCCTTGCACAAGCGCACATCCCATGTGCGCTTGTTTTCCCCATTTGGGTGCCCCCGTGTGTGGCTCTCCAAATTAAATTTGTGCACTCGTGCACGTGAAACACTCGATTGCCCATGCACTCGGGGGCCCACCCTCACAAAACCCCCTTGTACGACCATCCGTACAAGCCTTACCCAAAAAACAACCCCTAGCTACTGTGCAGGAGGATACGACCACTAACCTGAAACTCACTGATCCTGAATCGGCTGGCTCGATCTCCCAGAATCTCCAAATCTCTCCTCAAATCTCTCGTCCAATCACTCTGGTAGCAGGTACAAATGAGGTAGCAATGTGGGCCCTACAACTATATATAGTCCCTTTTGCCAAATTCCCATACTCAATTCCGAGAGCTTCACGTGTCCATTTTTCGATCCGTCTTCAGTCACGTGACCAAGATCCTGCCCCCTACACAGTCACATTCCCTGGGCCAACATCCATCCTCAGCCCCCGGGGAGAATTTTTCTCACATCACACCCAGGTACGCATGCTCATGTTCAAAATGATCAAATAACCGTTATATGTTCTTTATCTTCAGATATTGTTCACGTCGGGTATTTGGTTTTCATGTGTGCAGGTACTTGGTCACCACAAATTAGCATGACCCTTTTAGGTATAAAATCGCTACTGACATGTAATCATTCCCTCTGAATATCAATTGCATATCCCAGTCACACCCTCGATATTTGTCTCTAAGGTCCCCCCATCCAGCTCTGCGGTACTCACACCTCCGCTGCATTTCAGTACTGTCACCCGGTAGCACTCTTCCCCACATGAGTTGTCCCATTCATAGCCCCCCTTGACACTTTTACAGTCATGCTGCTTTCACCCCCTAGGGTTGGGAGTCCTCATAGTCTTTGCATTCCCGAGAATTAGCCGCATGATCCTTCTCCTCATTTTACTAAATTCCCCATAATGGACTCCCACGTAATCTCATCACGATTCTCATTTTGACTGCACCTTCGCAGTATCATTAGCCCTCCATCTCATCCACCATCAGTTTTCCCATCTGCAGATTGTCCTCCATTCATTTTACCTAATACAGAAACCCACCTATGGGGCCCCCACCCTCCACCTATTTTCCACGCAACTTGTGCCCTCACAGGCCAAGCCATATTGCACTGGGGCACCCATTTTTGTATATATACACTCATCCCCAATTATTCTTTATTTATTTGGTAATTATAAAAAGCCTTTGTTTCTAGCCATTACATAGTTTTTTGTCGTCACCTTTGGCGACCTTCCTTTTTTGGCAAAAGCAACCCATGTCGCCCTTGGTTGGGGCATTCATTACCTTCTCCTCCTATTGACATCGCCCATAAACCCCGAGTATCCCACAGTCCCTGTACCCCTGATCTCTGAGTTTGTCCACTTTATCCTACCTCTGGCACAACTTACCCCCGTCTATTCATCCCCCTGCCCCTAGACCCAGTTTCACAGTTGCTGCTACTCATACTTCACATCTATCCCCAACCAAAGGCAGTCTTGAGTCTCACCTCATCTTGACTTCTTCCATGTATCTCCTGAGTCCCTGATCTTGTCATGTGGATTTCATGAAGCCCTTTTCTTCTTGGAGTTGTGTCTCCCTTCCTGTCGACATCATCATAGTTTTCAGAAGGGAAACAATATCTTGACTCTCATTACCTTTACAATGAGGTGTCTCGAATGGAACAGATAGAACCATCATTGCTCTCTGCTGTCGTTGACCCCCATGACATTCGACTTCAACACTTTATCATGTTGCGGTGGGTCCTAATTTGCGACTATTGCAGTTATGTTTATATTTGTCGAAGACCTCTGAAATTTGATAGGCTATCATTGCCTGCATATCATCGACACTTCTTATAGGTGTCCTCACCTCCTTTCAGAGTTTGTTCACCATCAACATTGTCCTCTGCTATTATCAACACGCCCCCGAGGGCACTACAGTCGTCTACAACAACACACAACTTCAGTTACTGTATTACACATTTTTGAGTTACATGACACAAGCATGGGGCATGCCCGCCTCGTTTGTACATGATTTTATTTTTTCACACCTTACAAAAGGTTTGGGTCCTACCGGTTCCCCTCTCCCTCCAATGGGTCACTCTTGAAATTCCCCTCAACACTCTTTCTTACAGCGATACTCTCAGTAGAAGAAACATTGATGTATTTCGACTATACGTATGCTCCTAACCTCACACATCAGGGGGCATATGTTATCACTGGAATTTTTTCCGCAAATGGTTACAGGAATCCAGCATCTTCAAACACCCATTAGTTCATCCATGGCCCAGAAAATGCATTTCCAAAGGGCACAAAACCATACAACGGGTTAAAAAATTAGCATGCGCTAAAGATACAAAGGCAGCGCGTGCATGTGCGATAGTCGAATAACGCCGGAAAAGCACATATGCGCTCGATGCGCGACTGTGAATGAAAAATCCGCGCACACCTCAGAACGACGCATTTATGATTTTGGTCGGCCTTCCACCCACTTTTGGTTCATCTCCCAAGTTGATTTCACACCCAAATCTGAGCTGAATCCAAGTGGGGGGTTGGTCAAAGACCCAAGGGTGACCTAAAGAGCCCCTTGTTCACACTACGGACTGGTTGAATAATGACTCAAAGCTTTCCTATAAAAAGAGGCCATGGGTGCACTATACTTTCAAGGAATTCATTTGTATTGTTATGCTGCCTATATTCTCTTGGAGAATCCTCTTTTCTCATCAAGAGCATACAAGCACCATTTCATTTAGCCATTCACATCACCTCTTGAGTGAATGGGTTTTGGATTTCTTCACCATTTCCTTTTAGTTTCCTACTTGTAAGAAGAGCTCAATCATTGGGGGCTCAAGAGCCCTCCCTTGGAGGAAGAGGGGACCCATAGTCTCCCTTTCTCTTTGGTGTTTTCCCACTAACACAACTTATCCATTGGTGGCATGCATGTTGTTTAAATTTGGTTCTATTTCCCTTATGCACTCTAGTTTAGTTTAGTTTATTGTTATTAGCATTAGTTCTTTGTTTGTTTTTTATGCTTGATGTTTCTAACTCTTGCATTCACTGTTGTCTTGTCCAACTAACCCAACTGGACTTGTAAGCGTCCTTATTTTTCTCATTTAGGTGACGAAAGGGACGCAACACTTGGTCATAGACATATAAATATATTCAATCATCATTTCCATTTCAATACACATAGTATGGAAATACTTATTAGAAAACCAAAATTCATGAAGCGACAGCTGAAAGGAGTGCCTGTTTCCACCCAACCATAGGCACAACCACTCCTGAACAAATTTACCGCTATCCACCCCTGAGCTAGATCATGATGCTTAGAGAGATACTCTTTCTTCTTTATCAGTGGAAGTCAATTACAGAGGTTACTCTCCTCCTTCCACAAGATCTTGGCAACCGGTTTTATCTTTACCAAGCAAGGAGGTCTGCACGAGTACTTCCAGAGTCACTGGTCAGCCCCGTTTATCATCTTGTAATGAAAAACCTGCCAACATCTTCTTCCACCCATAATGAGCTTATTTCTCAGTTCTTCCTTGAACCATAGATGTAAAACACTCTTTTCTATTCTCAAGATTGGTCTTTCGATTCTGCCTCCTCACGCAGATCTGACTCTACCCACACATTACCTCTTTTCTTGCCTTCCTCAGCAAGGTTGCATGGGTCCGAATCCCCAACTCATGGTCAGGTCTGGAAGTCTTGCAGATGGGTACTCTACCCCATCTCCTCATTAATTCTTTAGGATGACTCTTCCAACAACTAGTCTGATTGGTAATTCATTTTCTGGGTCAGAGGATTGTTCTGGGTCCAAGCCATTAAATCTAGTAAGGTNTCATCTCAAACATTTATGGTTACCCTCACCATATCTTCTCATAGAATTACGGTCTATCTTGGAAAACCCCCCTTTCAACAATTATGCAACACTTATCCATATTTTATTAATAATAAAAAATACATACATTGACCTTTTATACAAAAAAATTCATCAAATCCAACATTCACACATATCTAGTCTGCCATAGTCTATTGTCCAGTTATAGTTATATTTACAAAATGGGGGAAACAAGGGTATTATAATCCCCTCCCCCTTAAAGGAACATCATCCTCTATGTCCTATCTACCAATGTGCTATGTATGTACACAAGTAAACAAAAATGGGATGCATGTTTCATGGCATCCTCCATTTCCCATGTAGCCTCGTCTGGGCCAAAGTGTTTCCACTGCACCTTGACCTGTGCAATGGTTCTGTTCTTGAGTGGGATTTCCTTCCTATCCATTATGCATTGAGGTTCTGGCATGAATTCTCCCTCTGGTTCCACTTGAATCACAAACTTGTCAATTATATGATTATAATCATGTACATATTTCTTCAAGAACGAAACATGGAAAACATTATGTACCTTCATTGTGGGGGGAAGTTATAATCTATATGCTACAGGTCCCACTATATCCAAGACTTCAAAGGGTCCAAAATACTGAGGTTCCATCTTGGCACAAGCTCCCATTCTCAAGGAGATTTTCCTAGGTCTAACTCAGAGATACACATGATCCCCTGTTTTGAACTCTCTAGGAGTACTCTTCTTGTCTGCATAGATTTTATGTCTACCCTGAGCCACTTTCAGATTCTATTTTATTTGAATTACTTATTGTTCCATTTATTTTATCATATCTGGCCCAATTGTAATTATGTCTACTGGGTTATCCCAACTGATTGGAATCTTAAACCATCTACCATAGAGGGCCTCAAAAGGGCTCATCTTCAATGACTCTTTATAGCCATTGTTGTAGGTGAACTCTACTAGTGGTAGGTAGTCTTCCCATTTCTTAGGCTGATGCATTGCATGGATCCTTAACATGTCCTCTAACACTTGGTTTACTCTCTCTGTCTGTCCATCAGTTTGAGGGTGATAGGCTGTACTAAATAACAATTTAGTTTCAAAACCAACAAACAAAGATTTCCAAAAGATTGAAGTAAATTTCGTATCTCTGTCAGATATGTTCTCCTTAGCCATGCCATGCAACCTAAATATTTATTTCATGAAAAGACTAGCAATATCTATTGCCTTGCAAGTTGACTTGATGGGAATGAAGTGAGCAACCTTGCTCAATTTTCCACCAATACCATGATGGTGTCATTTTGTTTGTCTGATTTTGGTAATTCTGCAATGAAATCGATGGAGATGGTTTCCCATTTCCATTCTGGAATTGTTAGGGTCTGCAACAACCCTGCTAGATGCCAGTGTTCTTCCTTAACTTGCTGACATTCTAGACATTTATCCAAGTAATCAACTATGTCCTTCTTCAGTCCTGGCCAATAAAACAGTTTCCTAGTGGTTGTGATCATTTTCTGATAACCAAGATGACCAGTATATGGTCTTTTGTGTAGTTCATCCATCAGGAACCTCTTCAAGTCGTCACAATTCAGAATATACAACCTACCTTTGTAAGTTAGCTGGCCATCATTCAACATTTGATAACCTTCATACTTCAACCCTGTGGTCTCTTCTTCTAAGTACGATTTTACAGTCTCCAAAAATGCATCTATTTATTCTGCACTCTTGACTCTCTCCCTGACATTAGTTTCATAGGTGCTTAAAACTACCAGGTGAATCAAACTCACTAAGGAGAGCCATCCATCTAGCTTGTCTAGCATTAAGTTTTAGTTGATAAAAAAGGTACCTCAGCCCATAATGGTCTGTCATAAGCACAAATCTTCTACCCAGGAGGTAATGCCTCTACATTTTTAAAGCATGCACTATGGCAACCAATTCTAGATCGTGGGTCACATAATTGATTTCATGCTCATTCAATTTTTTGGATTCGTAGAAAATTACATGCTCTTCTTTCATAAGGACTCCTCCGAGTCCTTCCTTGAAAATATCTATACACACAAGGAATTCCTTGTTTGGGTCTGCAATCTTTATCACAAGTGCATTAGTTAGAAGGCATTTCAACTCTTGGAATCTCTTTTCACATTTTGATGTCCAAAGGAATTTAACTCCCTTTTTCTGAAGGGAAGTGATTGGGCAACCAATCTTGGAAAATCCTTTACCTCCTATAGTATCCTGCTAGGTCCATAAAGGATATGATATCAGATACATCCTTTGGGGTAGGCCAATCCTTAATGGATTTGATCTTGTCGGGATCAATTTCCACTCCTTCTTCAGAAATAACATGGCCTAAGTAATGGACTTTTTCTGGAAAAATTCACACTTACTAAACTTAGCATGGAGCTGATGTTCTCTTAGCACTTGAAGCACTAGCTTGAAATGTTCTTCATGCTCTTCCCTATTCTTGGAATAGATTATGATATCATCAATGAAAATCAATACAAGTCTGTCTAAGAACTTACTGAGTACATTATTCATTAAGCACATAAAAGTGGCTGGTGCATTGGTTAGCCAAAATGACACCACCACAAATTCATAGTGACCATATCTTGTCCTAAAGGTTGTTTTGTGGATGTCTTCATCCTTAATTCAGATGTGATGGTATCCAGACCTCAATTCAATCTTGGAGAAAATTGTAGCACCCCTTAACTAGTCAAACAAGTCATCGATCCTTGACAAGGGATACTTATTCTTTATGGTCATCTTATTGAGTTTCCTATAGTCTAGGCACAACCTAAGTGTGCCATCCTTCTTTTTCACAAACAAGGTTGGTGATCCCATGGAGACACACTAGGTCGAATGTAGCCTTTGTTCATCATTTCCTTTAGCTGTAGCTTGAGCTCAACCAACTCTGGTGTATTCATTCTATAGGGTGTTCTAGACACTGGCACCGCTCCTGGTGCAAGTTCTATTGAAAAGTCAATATTTCTTCTTGGAGGTAGACCTGGTACCTCTTCTGGAAACACATCTCTATACTCTCTTAATATGGGGTGGTCCTCTAGGCTTGGTTTGTTGTCTTCAACATATTCCAACACTTGTATTGCATACAAAGGACATCCTTTTCTGCAATACTTCTTCACTTGAAGGGCTGATATTTGTCTCACTCAGACATGCCTTTGAATCCCTTGCAGGTTTACCTTTCTCCCTTCTTCGTTTTCACACTCCAAAGTTTTATTGTAACAATCAAACTTGGTTTTATGGGCAGCCAACCAGTCCATGCCAATTAGTAGGTCATAAAATCCTAAGGAGAGTATGTTTAAGGTTTCTTGGGTGGGTAATCCACTCATAATGAATTGGCATGCTGGTATGACCTCTGTTACTTTTCTTTTGGTTCCAATGGCTAGTTGTACTAGCCATGATTTAACATGTTTAACTTGTTGCAATTTACATTTCTCAACAGTTTGAGGGGAAAACTCAAATTAGAACTAGGGTCAATTAAAATGGAAACTAGATGGTTGACAATCATACCTTCCATCTCCACCACTGAAGCTTGGTGGTTGACTTGTCTATTATCCAAGGTTGCATAAATTTGTGGCATGATCCTAGCCACATCATTGACTGTGGTAACTTATTGGACATTGTATACCCTCCTATTGTTCTATTTCCTATATGGGTAGTCTCTCAGCATGTGTTCTTATCCACAACCCCAACATTTCAAGGGTTCTCTCTTTGTGTTATCAGTCTTACCTAAGGCCGCTCCAAAGGGTTTATTTCCACTATGAGAGGGGAAATTCTGCTGATATACAATTTTAGTAGGAAGGCTCATCTTAGAACCCTTCCCATAGTTCTTAAACGTTGAGGGTTTAAACCCCTTCTTCCTTAATCCCAAATTACTTTTCTTCTTCTAGTCCTCATGAGGTTATGTCTTATTCTTGAATTTCTCATAGCAATACCTTTCCTTTCAGATAGTGTCTTCTAAGGTCTTTGGCTCATCAAATTCAATTATGTCCTGGAAGGACTGAGGCAGTCCATTAATAAATCGTTGCATCTTTACCTTTTCATCTTTTATGTAGGGCACATACCTTATCAATTCAAGGAATTTGTTGATATATTCATCTATCGTGAGTTGTCCCAACTTGAGTTCATAGAACTCCTTGGTCTTCCCATCGAATTATTTCTTTGAAAAATACTTCTTCTTGAAGTATTTCTCAAATTGCTTCCATGACAAGTCCTTCTCATGGATTCCTTTCACATTTCTAAGGTCCTCCCACCAAATGGAGGCCTTTCCATCCAAGTTAAAAATGGCTATTCGAACCTTTAAATTTTCAGAGTAGTCATGGACTCTGAAGTAATTCTTCAAGCCAAGCAGCCAAACTTCAACTTCTTCCCCCTTCTTAATTTCTCCGTCAAAAGTGGGTGGTTTGTTTTTCTTGAACTCTTCAGGGTCTGGACTCTTGGAATATTTCCTCTTCTTTCTTTTCCCATGGGAATGCGAACTAGTTTTTCTACTAGAAAATTCCTTGGAGTCATCAGTTTCCTCACGAGAGGATTTTTCCAATGAGTGTCTCTTGGATCCATGTTATGCCTTCTTTGAGGCGCTCTTCTTCGTGTGGCCACTTTCAGGACTATGCTTTCTTATGTTAGGTGGACTTTGGGATTTCTTCATATGATTTATGTCCACATGACTGGATGATGGTCTGTGTTGCAGCTGCCTTTGTATATCTGATAAGCTTCGCAGTAAGACTGCATTAATTTCAATTTGCTTCTCCTGCTCTTTTATCAGCCTTACAACTCTGCAATTTTGCCCTGAGGCTTCTTACCGTTTCAACCAAATTTGGAGGGGTTTCCACCGCCCTCCTTTTGTCAGATTCTTCCTCTCTATTGTGGGAGATTTCCCCCAAATCATGGTGTGTCACCATCCTTTATGTTGTAGTTTTCCTACGGTCCACTGACGACTTGAGTGCTGATAAAACATTGTCTGTTAGTTAATGATCCACTAGTTTATGAACAACACACAATTCAGATTTGGAGAAACATATAACAACAACATAAAGTTTCATTCCTTTCTTAAGTAGAGGTTTAACTAAGCCTCTTAGGAATGTGGTAGGATAAGGTGTTACCCCTAAAATTTCTCCAATAAGATTTTTAAGTGACTCGTTCATGAGCCCAAGCAAGCCAAGTGTTCTAACCATGCTCTAATACCAATCTATAACACACCCAACCCCTAAGTACCCTTTCTAGGGATAGGGCATTGAAATTTTGCTCACTCTAATCATCTCAAATCCCCCGCCCGAGGTATTCATCCTCTTCTACTCGCCCGTAGCTTTCTAATGACTGCTACCGTGCTCTAATCCGACCTATGGTTTGCAAGTTATGGCCTCCCAAAGTTCTTTGAGCATTATTAGTTGAGGGCCACGTGGCACCCACATGGTTCCACCTCATTCGTACCATCCCCGAGTTCCTACATCCATGGGGGAGGTCCGTCCACCATTCCATCCAACGACGGAACTGGGTCTTCGTTTAACACATAAACTATAGGGGGGTTTCGATGTTTGGCACTTCGGTGCTAATCACCCCTTTTCTATTCTGCATGCATGTCCTCTAGAGTCTTGAATTCCCAAACTCTCGAATTCCTAAACTCTTGAAGGAACCTGAAATATCGCCATGTGGCTCCCGCCTTCGGGCCTTTCAGCTTATCCTTGATACTTCACCCCAAACCTCCGAAGCCTCGAAGTCCCGGACTCACGAAGGGTCCACCCTCGCACATGGTGACGTACTAGATGCGGAGGTAAGGACATGTGGGTCCTGAGTACTCCACCCGCCAAATGGACCAAGTAAGTAGGTGCTAGGGGTGACACGCGATAAGGCATATATGACATGTGAATCCTACAGAGGTGACACATGTCACGTTTTAATGGGCCTCTGGGGTCTGTGATATGTACGAATATAGGTGAAACGTGGCACGTCAATCATGGGTCCACGTCACCTTGGATGATGTCACTATGCCACATCACTCACTACTGATGGCCTTCCAAGCTCTTTGATCTCATGGTCAAGGTGTTTCCACGTATACCCTTGGATCTACGGCCTCTGTTACTTCGTAACTTAGGCATTCAAGGGATCTGTGGTGTGACTTCCTCCTTGCTCCTGGAGTGGTCAACGTCGGGCTGACCATGGTGTAGATCTAACGGTCGGGGGAGATCCCAAAGGGTTCCTAGATCTACGGTCCTCGTCACTTCATAGCTCCGACGTTTAAAGGTTTCGACATGATGGTCACTCTGTTCTCCTGAAGCAGGACTTCGCTGAAGTACCATACACATGCCCCTCTACTGGATGATCAAACGGTTAAGAGGGGTCCTTAACGAACTCCCAAGATCCATGACTCTCATTACTTCGTAACTTTTGGGTTCAGGGAGTTTGGTTCTATAAAATTTATGTTCTCTCGAAGTAGGACTTCGCCGAAGTTACCTCGATGTAGATATGACAACCAAGGGGACTCCCGAATACCCTCGGATCTGTGGCTCATGTTACCTCACGATTGATGAATGGATCAAGGTTTAATGGTGGGGCAGGTTTATCTGCCACGGTGAGGGAGGCTGCTAGGCATTGATCAACCTCGTGATTAACTGTAACCATCAGTTGTCTTCGACCGGTTTACAAATGGTAAGTTCGAAACACTTTAGAGCTTCAAACTCCCGGAGTTCCAAAGCCAAAAATGCTTAGCTCCTTTCGGTCCTAGTGTAGGGTTCCCAAACCTTAATCACGTGGGTCCTTCAAAAAATATCGTGGGCTACACGCTAATCTCTTAGTAGTGATTTGGTTAAGGGAACGAGCATGAGCCCTTGGTCACACAAGTTAAAGGTTTTAAGGAGGAACCCTCCTTCCATAGGGTTTGCACTTAGTATTCTCGCGAAGGTAGATTCTAGAGGTCAACATGACTTAAGCATCCTGGTAAATCCTTCTCTGACACTCTTGCAGACTTACATCCCATAACTCTCTAGCTACTAAGTGGAGGTAACATAAGACCATTCAAAATCATAGGTTCACAGAGAGATACCTTTGCCATTGATGAAAAAGGGGGAGAGATTTATCAGATGCAAAGGTAAATGCTTGGAGAAAGAGCACATATGCATGGTTCCAGGGGGAGCGATGGTCACAGGGGGATCATGAGTGATATGAATTCAGTATTGCATCAGAGTGTTGACATCAATGTCAAAGGGGGATATTGTTGATTATTTAGATTGGTTGTCATTGATGTCAACCCTTGAATAAAGTTCGATAGCGAATTCCGGTAGCACAAAGGTTTGAGTAATGGAACTAAGTTTGTTTGATGTATAATGGTATGAGTTTTAATATATTTGAAGGGAAAAATATTCTAGATGGATAGTACATGTCATGCCATTTTCGATGGTATGTGGAATGTCACATAACTCCTCACTGTTAGAGATTTATGGCCATGTGAAGTTGGAGAACCCTTATGAGTCATCTAGAAGCCCCAAAAAGTCAAAGTAGTCAAAGTGGTTGCAAAGAAGAAATTATTTAAATAATAAAGTGAAGTGATGAGTGTACTATAAGTCAAAGTGGATACAAAAGAAATTATTTAAATAATAAA
>ML786061.1:603004-628208 GCA_009831015.1 Picea engelmannii | reverse complement strand
GGGTCTCTCATTTTAATTACACTTGAGCATATTGAATATCTACAAGTGACTGAGGTAACCAAAGGATATCTAAGGCGAATTTCAGAGGGAAGGTGAAGTAAAGAAGGCTGAAATTCAAGGGAGGATAAATTCTTTTGATGATGCTTTCTAAGGTATGTTATTTACAGGTCATCTCACCATTTTCACAATATTTTTTTTTTCTAGAATGATTCAGACCATGAAATCTGGAGGCCTTTGAAGAAACATATCCAAGTAGTTGGGATAAAAATTTCAGCTTGTGGGTCGTTGTATTTTTGGAGTTACACTTCGTGGAAAATAGGGTTTGTGGATAGTCTTCAAACTAGTCTAAAACATGTGTTTCGCGTAAAAACATAATAAATTCTTCATAACAAATCCAAATTCAATAAGACAAAATGTATTGGTTAGAATATAGTCTTTAGTATTCGGTGTACCATTTTCAAATCCATACAATAAACATTCTGTGTGGGGCACGCTCTACAAGTTCACTCTCTAGAATAAGCCATAATTCAACAAGGTATGCCATTTTTGCTATAACTCCTTTTCCGAGAGGTTCCAAGTAGTGAAACATGGAGGAATTGCATAAAAGAAATTGAAGAACATTGTGTACTATTTTTAGATCTTTATTCATTACATGTACATAGTTATGATTATTTCAAGTTAGGGTTGTTGACTAATCCAAAATTAATTATGTGAGACTAAAGTAAAGTTTGATGAAAATGCTAGTCTATTGTTGTTAAAGTTAATGAAGGTATGCAGGTATGTGATCATATACACCAGGTCTATTACAGAGTTACAAATCAGATTTGGATGATGAAATTGATGAGGAATTTTGGTTTAGGTACATGTTGGGTACATGGTTGAGACAAGTAGTTGATGATTTGGCACATACATGAGGTGTATAGTTGATGATGTTGGTACATCTTGATGGGTCATAGTTTATGTGTATTTGATGCATGATTGGTACATATTTGGTGCATGGATGATGCACTTGTTGATGATACAGGTTGAGGTACAGGTTGGTGCATGGTTGATGCACTTGTCTATGGTATAGGTTGATTACAGGTTGTTTGGTACATGTTGATTACATGTTGTTTGGTACAGGTTGTTACACGTTGTTTGGTGCAGGTTGATTAGTATAGGTTTACAACAGTATATCTCACAATGATAGTGTGACAATGGTTCCATCATTCTACTTATATTTCAAGGCGGTTGGATGGGGCAAGGATAGGTGGTTGTAGCCACCTTCCGGTTGTAGCCAGAGAACATAGGGGGTTGTAGCCTCTTTCTGGTTGTAGCCAGAGAATTAGGGAGTTGGAGCTTCCCTCAGGTTGTATCCTGAGAAACCAGGGGGTTGGATCCTCCTTCCAGTTGCGACTGGAAAACAAAGGAAGTTTGTGCTTCCAATGAATGTTTTTCTTAAAGACATATAAGAAAAAACATTCCGTGGTTTTCTCCCGCTTTGGGTTTCCACGTAAAAACACTGGTGTACTATGTATGTGTATGATTGCTCATTTGTTCATTGTTTATTTACTCTGAAACTATTGGATTATAATGCTACAATGATATAGCACTTTCATTTTATGGTTAAAAAGGATTAAATGTCTCTATTACTGATTCGCTCCCCTCTTAGTAATCCAACAATTATAAGGTTGATGATTTATATGTTAACCTTCAACATGATAGGGATCATAGGGATGATGCAACCTCTATTTATGGCATAACGATACCCTATCATCACTCATCCTTATTAACTTGCACAAGGATCTATGAATTATAGGTAGGCTTAGTCGAGTGAGTTGTGTGGGCTTAATATGCGAGGAATACGTCCTCCCTTGCATTTTTTGGCTTCTAGTCTTTCTCTTAATCTGAAAAATGGCCTTAGGGATCTTAAAAGGACAAAGCATTGAGTATAAGAGGGAGACCCCCCCTCCCCGCCCCCCAACTTTATGTTGTGGCCAACTGGTAATCACTCACCCAATTTCTTCATTCTCGATGCTTTATTAGTGCTTTGCTGCATCCACTTCAGTAGTCCTAACTAGAGCCACCATGGCACACTATCATGTTTCTATTGGATGTTATGTTATTTGTGAACTTGGGGAATTTAATAAAGGGCTTAAGTGTGTTGCAAGGAAGTGTTTCAACATGGCATTGTCAATGCAATTATATGGTGGGAAAAAAGGTAGACAAAATCAAGTGAAAAAACCCAACAAAACAATGTAGCCAAGGATAAATACACCATTTAGTCTATACGACACATAGTGGAGTTGCGCAACTCGCAGAAGGAATTCAAAGGGCTCATGGGTGTTAAACATAACAAGAACCTTGAGATATCAGTCTTGCTCATCTCACTCAAGAAACTTACGAAATGTCTTGTGGCTAATCTCAACAATCCAGAAAAAGTGCTCAATTTCCCCCTGTTTCAAATTCCACTCCCTCTAGAAAAGTTCCTTGGACTTCTAAAGGTCCCTAGTCAACCCCCTAAGCTGGAATTGGACAAAGGTAGAATTATTCAATTTGCAACATTTAAGGAGAAAGATAGCAAGGATTCAAAAGCAAAGGAAGCAAATAAGTGCCATAGAGATGAATGCCTTATGGGGCCCAACATTTAATACTCTCTTTTTTGTTGTTATTTTGTGTTTCTCTACTTAGTTTATCTACAACAATTTGTTCGACAATATACATGTCATATTAGAACATGGTTTTCTAAAACTATATACCCCTTAGGGTGGAACTTGTGTGAATTTTTCATTTTGTAACAATGGCCTCAACATGATCCTATGTATTTTTGTGCAAGTTGTCTTGCTCTACCCCAACCCTCTTTTTTAATATAATTCTTGTCCATTATTGTTAAAAAAAATTAAGGGACTAAAACAAGTTGGAGGAGGAGAGGAAAGGAAATTTTCTAGCCATAGAAGCAAATCCAAAATTCTATAAAAGAGAGTTGTTAAAATATAACGATTGAAGAGTGCTATTTTTCTATTATTTCAATCTAAAAAAAATTCCAATAATGTAATAGAAGTATAAACATTAGGTACAATTTGTGAAATGTGGGGAAGTGCTTGGGAGATTTCCTCGCAAGGTTTTCCTTGGAAAAAAAATGCTCATGGTCTAGGGATTAAATTTTTTTTTAGAAATATGATTTTCTACTCTTAAGGTTGAAGGAGAAATAAGGAGCACAATGAAAATATCTACATCATCCTGAAGATTAAATAGCTTCATTGAAGAAGCTATCGAACTTGAACATAATTTTTCATTAATAATTTGATCATGTTGTCTTTGGACTAGATGGTAAATAAAGGAGTGGATCTATTAGAATGAGAAGGATTACATATAGTTAAGATATTAATGGATCCTAAGGATTAAATGTCATATTAAATAGGGATAAACCAAAATATTATAATGATAGTTCATTACATTAATATTCTAAAATGTAATATTATTAAGGTACACCATCCACATATTTGTTTATCACAACTACCTTAGGGAGTGAGATGATGTTTGGTTTATTGGTAAAAGGATGTAAGCTCTCTTATTTATGAGGGGAAACTAAGGCATGCATCTTTATTCTCTCTTTCTTCCTTAACCTTGTCAAGCTTGATCCATATCTTTGCTCCTTCCTATCTATTTTTCCCTACAACTTGAGCATTATGTTAGAATACATTATTATTGAAGAATATGAGCAATTATGGTCATAGGTGGTGAATGAGATGTTAGAAAAGAACGAAAAGAGAAGATAAGACACTATGAGCTCTATAGAAAAAATTGAAGGGGTTGGGGGGAGGGGTGAAGGAACTTGTGTGCCATGATGTTGTACTTGAGTTCCACTAGACCCCATTGAGGGCCTCACCACACCTAGGCCTTAGGGATTGGGAACCCTCCAAATTTGTTCTTAAAGCTTCACTGTTTGCATCTTTTTATTTATATGATTTAATTTTTGGATGCAATTTTCACCATCAAGTGATTTCAATTTATTTGATTGGTTTGTTTGACTATTTCTATTGCTTGTATCGTGTTTATATACTTATGACCCATTGCTTTTATCTTCACTTTGGATTGAGGTTTGCATTGATAAATTCCGAGGCTTATTTTCTTTCCTTATGATGTGATGATTGACGCAACTCCCCCCCCCCCCATCTCCTGGGGCTCGCACGACCTCCTGGTCTAGGATCATACACAGTATGGAGCCGAATCAGCTCTTGGGCTCCTGCTGAGCCCTCAAAATCTTATACCACATGCCTTTTCCCCTTATCCTGTGAACAATTTCAATTTTGCGAGGGTCTATTTCTACACGCAGATAAATCCATGTGACCTTTGACCAAGTCTGTGGGCTAAGAATCCTTGAATAGTGCGGACTGCGACACTTCAGGATTTCGGGCTTCAGGAGTTTCAACAACCATAAATGACGTTCTTCCCGAACGCCGAACTAGCAGACAACCGAACAAAAAGGAAGGATCGATGGTCCTCAACGTCTGCCGAGATCTACGACTTACATATGTTTCATGCTTCCACACTTTGGGAGATTTACCCGATCCAACATGCAACTTCCCCAAATTCGCGAACTCTGAACAGATAGATTAGACGACTGACGCTTGCCTCATATCAATGGTGGATTTGTGCTCCGTGCTTTGGGCTTCGAAACCTTCCACAACTCAACACATCAGATCCTATATAGTGCCGAACTAGAAATCTCGTGAAGGGCCTGATCAATAGTCCACTTTTCCTCATGAATGGACAATTGGGATCTACTTCGTCTTTCGGGAGTTCTCGATCCAAACAAAATTACACCTTCGTTCCTCTGGGGTAACAAATCTCCAAACTCTGAGATCTGCTGACACATGGATCTTCACACCGACAGTTAAGATTCGTTTCAAGCTTTAGAACTTCAGGAAGCTTGCACACTTCCACAATCACACTCCAACTCTTTCGGATAGTCAGACTTCCGAACTACTCTAGATCTGTGGACATAGGTCCCCACGATTAGACGATCCAGATTTTCTCTGGTTTCGGGGACTTCGGGAAACTGGTCTCCTTTGCACACACCACAGGGAAACCTCAGAATACGTGAAGTCCAAAGGAATTTAGGGGTTAACACCCATGCTACTTTCCAAGATTTGATGGCTAGGAAATATCTTCTCCTCGGGTGGATCTTGTCCACTCAACCTTGAAAATGAAAGGATTCTTCCCTTCAAATATTCTGGTCACTCTTTCTCCTGAGCTTTAACACTCAAATGATTTAGGTCTTCTATGCACACCTTGTGCTCCTCTGAAAACTTGACACTTGAATATTTCTAGAAAATATTCCCACACACTCCTTGCATTCGTTTCCTTGAGACTCTTCAACACTTGACTAAGTGTTGGCCCTATGCACACCTTGCAAGGGTCTTCTTAATCTCCTATACTCATATGAGTATATGTGCACTCCTTGCACTCACCCTGCACAATTTCACGTTATCTCTTCTGAGCTTCTGAGTCTGAAAACAACTCTGCCTTCACACTCCTTGCATGGCTACTATGCACTCCTTGCACCAGTATTTTAGAAGACAAACAATTAAAACTTACAGAACACTACAAGTTCATTCAATTAATCATAAAATGCATATGTAGGCATATAAAACATAGAAAGCAAATAACACACATTACCCATTTAACTCATGGATATGCAAGCTTAGAATTTGAGAACAATCTTCCTCTATTATATTCCTTCAGCAAAGCATTTACAAAGAGTACTTGTAGCTCTTCAACTTCTCCTTGACTACAATTTACAATAAACTTTAGCAACAAAATACAATTGTCTTTAACAACCTCATTTGGGAATAGATTACATATATTTATACACATATGGGCTTCTCGAGGCTTCCTATCGACTACGCTAGTGCTTTCATATCATAATAAAAACATTCTACCACTAAGGATTATTACAATAAATGGCATTTACAACCCAGATACGAGTCACTGCTCAATATCTGTCCAATCCTACAACTTATTAAAGACATTACAATCCTTTGCGATCTCATACAATGGTTCTTGCCTCAAAACATTAAAAGCTCTTTTAATTACAATCTTTTCAAAATATCAAACTGATGCGCTCTCCTTGGTTCTCAAAAAAATTTGAACGTGCATGCTTGATGCTGAGATATCCTCCACTTAGATTGATGGACGTGGCTGATGATGCTCCTGCATCATACTCCTTTGGATAAAAGATTCATGGACTCCTGTCTGTGAGCTCCTGCACTATATTTCCATGCTTTTGGATATCAGGTTCAGTTATCCAACTGGCATCTTTTGCTAGATGGGCCTTCCACTTAATTACTAGATACTCATAATAAATATTCCTTTTGGTCTTCTTAGCAATCCTATGATCTAATATCTTCTCTATCCGTGGCTTCTCTTCTATGGAAATTTGTTGTTTCCACTAAATCTCCTCTTGACCATCTGTATCATCCATCCTGTAAGGATACAGGTCTACTACATTGAATATTAGCGATATTCCAATGTCTTCTGGCAACTCAATCTCATAAACATTTACAACAATTTTTCTGAGGATCTTACACAGTGCTGTCTTCTTCATATTCAACTTGTTATAATTTCCTTTTATAAATCTCTCTTTTCTCAGATGTACCAAAACCTAATCTCCAAATTCAAAATGAACCTCTCTTCTTGTCTAGTCTACTCTGATTTTGTACGTCTAGTTTCTATTATGTAGCTGTCCCTTAATCCGATCATGTAATTTCTGCATCTCTGTGGCAAAATCTTCTGCTCCTGTGCTTCAGAACTCATCTCGTCCCAAATATATTAACTCTGAAATTCCTTTTGGATGCATTCCATACATTATTTGGAATGGGATTTTTCCAGTGCTCCTATTTGGTGATCCATTATATGCAAACTCTACTTGGGGTAGAATTTGATCCCACTGGCTACTATGATCAGTGACTAAACTTCTTAACAAGTTCCCTAAACTCTTATTTACCACCTCAGTCTGTCCATCAATCTGAGGATGATATGTTGAACTGAAAGACAAATTTGTCCCCAACTTCTTCCACAAAGTTCTCCAAAAGTGTCCTACAAACTTTGTATCTATGTCTGAGACTACACTTCTGGGAAACCCATGTAATCTCACAATCTCTTTGAAAAATAGGTTAGCTATATGGGTAGCATCACTGGTTTTCTGACATGGTATGAAATATTCCATCTTTGAAAATCTTCCAACCACTACAAAGATTTAATCGCTCCCTCTCTAGGTTCTTGGTAATCCTAGACCAAAATCCATGCTTATATCATCCCACGACCTATATGGAATGGGTAATGGTTGATACAATCCTGTATTCTGCTACTTTCCTTTTGCATATTGGCAGATTCTACATCTGTCTACAAATTTATTTACATAAGATCTCATACTTGGCCAATAATATGAAGAACTCAGCTATGCATATGTTTTATCATGGCCAAAGTGTGCAACCAAAACTCCACTATGCTTCTCCTTCAACAAATTATCCCTCATTGAGCACTTCAGGATACACAATTGACTTCCTTTGAATAAAAATCCATCTTGGATTAGATAATTCATCCATTGACTTCTGTCCCTTAGAAAAGGGTTCTTACATGCTTCATAAGATTCCTTCAAACTTGGATCTTCCTGATACATCTCCTTGAGGTGTTCAAATCCCAAGGTATCCACTTGAAATTTCTATAAGATCAAACATCTCCTGCTCAAAGCATCTACAACTTTGTTAGCGATTCCACTAATATGATTAATAACAAAAGTAAAATTCTGCATGAATTCTACCCATTTTGCATGCCTCTGGTTCAATTTCTCATGTCTGGTTATAAACTGCAAATCTTGATTGTCAGTATACAACACAAACTCTTTCAGAATAAGATAATGCATCCATTTTTTCAAAGCTTGTATTACAACATAAAATTCTTTTTCATACGTGGAATACTTTATCTTAACATCATTCAATTTTTCACTGAAATAAGCAACCGGTTTATTTGCATCACACTTTACCTGAAAAGTATTTTTAAAATATGGTAGAACTAAAATGGGTTGTTTTGTTATCTTTTCCTTTAACACTCTAAATCCTTTCTCAACTTCTTCTATTCAATTGAAAGACTTATGTTCTTTCTTTATGGTGTCTAGTATAGGTGCACAAATACTGCTAAAATTTCTGATGAACTTCCTATAAAAACTTGCTAATACATGAAAACTTCTTACCTCAAATACACTCCTTGGAGATGGCTAATATTTGATTGCCTTCACCTTTCCTGGATCCATCTTCAACTCATTTGAAGAGATTACAAATCCCAAATATGTAAGTTCTGTTCTCATGAAAGAACATTTCTTCAAATTTACTAACAACTTCTCCTGCTGCAATCTTCTCAATACCATCTTCAGATGTTTCAAATGCTCCTTTTCAGTCTTACTGAAAATCAAAATGCCATCTAAATACACAATTACAAACTTACCGATAAAGTCTTTTAGCACTTCATTCATCAACCTTATAAATGTACTTGGGGAATTTGTTAAGCCAAATGGCATAACAAGCCACTCATACAATCCTTCATTTATCTTGAATGTTGTCTTCCATTCATCTCCCTCTCTCATCTTTATCTGATGATAACCACTCTTCAAGTCTATCTTGGAAAAAAATTGCTCCACTTAAGAAATCTATGGGATCATCCATTCTGTGTAAAGGAAATCTATACTTGATGGTTATTTTATTGATGGCTCTAGAATCTGTGCACATTCTCCAACCTCCATCCTTCTTTGGACTCAACATAGTTGGCACTGCACATGGACTCAAACTCTCTCTTATCAAACCTTTATCTAATAACTCTTGGACTTGATTCTTGACTTCTTCATTCTCTTGAGGGGTTAATCTGTATGCTTCTTTGTTTGGTAAACTTTCTCCTGGAATAAGGTTAATATGATGACCGATACTCCCGATGGGTGGTAAAGAGTGAGGTAACTCATCCACCATAATATCAACAAACTCATCTAACAACTCCTGGACTTCAACAGGAAAATCATTCATAGAAGCATTTGTAATAATGACTCTTGGCTTACCTACAACAACAAACTACATTTCCTGTTCTTTCTTGACTTCTTTCAAGAGTTCCTTCCCACTCATGAGAAGTATACTAGAACTATATTCTTCTTTGACTCCTTTATCTTCTATTGGAAACAACATATGCTTACACCCATTATTCTTAAGGGTATAGGTATTATTTCTCCCATCATGTATGACATTCCTGTCATATTTCCAAGGTCTCCCCAACAGAACATGACAAACATCCATAGGAATAACATCACATAAGTTTTCATATTTATAACCACCTATTTTAATTTCAACTTTGCATTGTCAACTTACCATTACTTGGTGTCCTTTTTGCAACCATGATACTTTGTATGGACTTGGATGTGTAGTCGTCTCCAGCTTCAGCTTCTCCACCATCTCTATGGATACTAAATTATGAGTGCTTCCACTATCTATTATCACTTTTCATACTCTGTCTTTGGTCTTGCAAGTAGTTTTGAATAAACTGTTCCTCTGGACATGTTCTTTTGCCTCTTTCTCTGGATTCAAGAGAACTTTCCTCATCATGAATGATCTTCCTTCTTCTGCTGCTTCTACCTCAACATTTCTCTTCTGCGCTTCAGAAATGTGAGCTTCTCCACCTTCTACAGTCTTCTTTTTCTCAGGACAATCCCAAGACATATTCCTTGTCTTTCCACAGGCATAACACTTCACTTCTCCTCCTCTGCCTCTTCCTCTTCCTCTGGGAAAATAGGTTCTTCCACCATAGTGTCCTCCTCGAGAACTTCCTCCTCTTTTTGTCTAACTGTGATATATTCCTGCTTCTGGTTTGGGCTTCTGGAACTTTTCTTTGACTATTCCTTTGCCTCTGCTTGGACTTTTTTCTTTGTTTCTTTGAATATTCTTTCTTAACAACATTTCTTCTACTTTCATGGCTACCTGATAAGCATCCTACATTGTTCTAATAGTCATCATGTTGATTTCATCCTAAATCTCATATCTCAATCCATTAATATACTTGACAACCTTTTCTTCATCATTCTCTATATGTCCTTCTCTAATGTTCAACTTGTAAAAATATTCGATGTATTCCTTCACCGACAAACCTTTCTGTCTCAGGTTCTATAGATTTCTGAACATATTCACTTGATAATCATTGGGTATGAACTTTTCTTTTAATCTATCTACCATTCTATCCAAACTCTTAATTTTGGACTTACCTTCACATCTTTTGTCAGCTTGCAATTCATCCCACCATAATGCTGCATGTCCTTTCAACCTAGTCACAACATGCTTCACTTTCTCTCATCATCAATCTCCTCATAATCGAAGTACTTATATAAAGAACTTACCCAACCAAGCAGTTCTTATACATTTAAATTACCCTCATACATTGGGACCACTATTTTCGCTCCGGTTCCCAGCTTGACAACAACTCTGAGAATTTTCTCCTCTGCTGCTTGTTCTCTTGCAACTTCTTCAACTTCTACATCTTCATTCTCAGATTCACTGATGTCACCATCATCAAGTTCTATTCTCTGCGTTGTCTCCATGGCATCTAACCTTGCATGAATTTGTCTCATCACCTCTTCCATGGTTGCATTTACCACTGGTCTGTCTCTGTGTCTCCTTGGTAGCATGATTCCAAGTTTTCTCCTTTCTATCTTTGCCTATTGTCTACATACAAGATCTATCTCTAATACCACTTGACGCAAACCCCCACCACCTCCTGGGGCTCAGATGACCTCTCGATCTAGGATCGTACACAATATGGAGCCAAATCAGCTCTCAGGCTCCTGTTGAGCCCTCAAAATCTTATACCACAGGCCTTTTTCCCTTATCCTACACACAATTTCAAATTTGCAAGGGTCTATTTATCCATGCAAAGAAATCCACGTGACCTCTGGCCAAGTCCATGGGCTAAAAACCCTTGAATGGCACGGACTAGAACACTTCGGGACTCTGGGCTTCAGGAGTTTCAACAACCATACATGACGTTCCTCCCGAGCACTGAACTAGTGGACAACCAAACAAAAAGGAAGGATCGACGGTCCTCAATGCATGCCTAGATCTACGACTTATAAATGTTTTGGGCCTCCAAACTTTGGGAGATTTACTCGCTCCAACATGAAACTACCCTGAATTCACTAACTCCAAACATACAAATAGGATGGTTGGCGCTTTCCTCAGATCAACGATGGATTTGTGCTCCATTCTTTGGGCTTCAGAACCTTCCACAAATCAACACATTAGATCCTACGGAGTGCCTAACTGGCGAGCTCGCGAAGGGCATGATCAATGGTCCACCTATCCTCGTGAATGGATGGTTGGGATCTACTCTGGCCTTCGGGCCTTCGGGAGTTCTTGATCCAAACATAATTACACATTTGTTCCTCAGGGGTACCAAATCTCCGAACTTCAAGATCTGACACGTGGCTCTTCGCACCGACGATTAAGATTCTTTTTATCCTTCAGAACTTCAGGAAGCTTACACACTTCCACAATCACACTTCGACTCTTTTGGATAGTAGGACTTCTGAACTAATCTAGATCTGTGGACACGTTTCCCCACGATCGGATGATCTAGATGTTCTTCGGTTCCCGAGACTTCGAGAAACTGGTATCCTTTGCACATGCCACATGGAAACCTCCGAATACGTGAAGTCCGAAGGACTTCGAGGGTTAACACCCATGCTACTTTCCCATATCTGAAGGCTAGGAGAGATCTACTCCTCCTCGGGTGGATCTCGTCCACTTGACCTAGAAAATGAAAGGATTCCTCCCTTGAAAGATTCTTGTCGCTCTTTCTCCTGATATTTAACACTCAAATGATTTGGGTCTTCTATGCACATCTCGCGCTCCTCTAAAAACTTAACACTTGAAGATTTCTAGAAAATATTCCCACACACTCCTTGCGTTCGTTTCCTTGAGACTCTTCAACACTTGACTAAGTGTTGGTCCTATGCACACCTTTCAAGGGTCACCTTGAGCTCTTATACTCAGATGAGTATATGTGCAATCCTTACACTCACCTTGCATAATTTCATGTTATCTCTTTTGAGATTATGAGTTTGAAAATGACTCTTCCTTCACACTACTTACGTGGGTACTATGCACTCCTTGCACCAATATTTCAAAAGAGAAACAATTGAAACTTACAGAACACTACAGGTTCATTCAATTAGTCATAAAATTCATACACATGCATATACAACATAGAAATCAAATAACACACATTACCCATTTAACTCATGGATATGAAAACTTACAATTTGAGAACAATCTTCCTCTATTATATTCCTTCAGCAAAGCATTTACAAAGAGTTATTGAAGCTCTTCAACTTCTCCTTGATGACAATTTACAATAAACGTCAACAACAAAATACAATTGTCTTCAACAACCTCATTTGGGCATAGATTACATATATTTATACATAGAGGGACTTCTCGAGCCTTCCTACCGACTACGCTAGTGATTTCATATCATAATCAAATCATTCTACCACTAAGGATTATTACAATAAATAACATTTACAACCCAAATACGAGTCACTGCTCAATATCTGTACAATCTTGCAACTTATTAAAGACATTACAATTCTTTGCGATCTCATACAATGGTTCTTGCCTCAAAGCATTAAAATCTCTTTTAATTACAATCTTTTCAAAATATCAAATTGATGCACTCTTCTTGGGTCTCAAAACAATTTGAACATGTGCGCTTGATGCTGAGTTGTCCTCCACACGTGTTGATGGACGTTGCTGACGATGCTCCTACATCAATGATGCAATAATGTCAAAGGATCTCTTATTCAAGAAGGGCTTTCCAAAGTGTTTGTCTTTGAATATGATATCTTAGAGGGGCTTCCATAGTGCAACATGTTAGATATCATTTTTGGGATAAATTGTGTATAGTAAGTCATTAATCTATGACCCATATCAATGAGTATTAGTCCAAATCATGAGAATTATTGGCCAATTGCGACTAATACTCATGGATATGGGTCATAGATTAATAACTTACTATACACAGTTTATCCCCAAAATTATATCTAATGATATTTTACTTGTGATGCTATGATGGTCAATAGGCATGATAATGAATTTGTTTCAAGTATCAATTGTTTTCCTAGCCATTGCAATAACAGTTTGAGGAATGGAGCTCTCAACTTCGTTAAATAAACAAGGGGTCATTGCAACCTTTCACAAAATAATAGAGGAAAGAACAAGTACAAAACAAATTAGAAATAAAGAGATCTAGACGATGAAACAATGTGGTGTAAGATTTGTTTAGACTATTGACTATCCACCTCATTATATACAATGCCACTTTTCAAAACTAAACATCTATATATGCTAAATAGATAAAGAGATATATGCTTTGGATAGGGAAAGATACTTTAAAAGGTTTAACTAAGGATTTCAGTTTTGAATAACTCCTTTAGTAAGATAGTTGTGGGTTGTTTGGGAAGCACGCAAGCAATCCATGGATAAGTAGATTTCCCTTGAGGTAGCTTGAGGATCTAACTTAGAAAAATCTTTCATGAGGTGCAGATCAAATATATGGCTTGATAAAATTGTGCATAAACAATTTTTTTTTCACTAGGAAGCTATTGATGAAGCAAATAAGTACCAAGTATCCTCAAATAGATTTATATGATAATGAACACTCATCATGTAGAAAATTATTTATAAAAGCTTAGGAGTATAGTGTTTTAATTCAAAAAAATATTGGACACAATGTTAGCCTTCACAATGATGTGTTAATTCTCTAGACACTCCATTAAAGGATAAAATAATACACATAGGAAAAAATTCATGGCAAAGGAAGTTGGGACTATGCAACACAACATTGATAGATGAGTTTTAGACAATATGTAACATGCCTTCTTGATAAAAACGAAATTTAAAAAACTCCATACATATGAAATAACCAAGGGGCAATAGGCCCATAATTTAACGTGCATCTAACAACATATTTTAAAACATGAATGCAACTGTTCAAGAAAAACAACAAACACACAACATCCATACAAAACCATTTACACAACGAAATTAACATCATAAAGAATAACATAAAACTCATTTGTTAATAAATTAACCAACTGGTTGTGTACGAAGGACGTTCCTCCCATCCATAGGCTTGGTGTTCATTTTCTCTCAACAACAATCCACCCTCGAGGTGAGGTTATGAGTCCATAAGGAAGTTTGGCCCTCTTGGCTATCCACTCTCCGCATTTAGTAGCCCAAAACCTAGGTTCTACTCCAACAACAGTTCCAATCCACCAACTCTCTTCCCCCCAACTTGCACAACCCAAGGAATGGGATCCCCCTTCACTACACACAATCCCTCATGCCTTCCCACTCCCCAAAGGGATCCAATTCACTTGCTTGACCATGAATCTCACAACTAGGGACTCCAAGAGCTCTCATCTAATCTAGGGGTGTTCACCACAACATTCATAGGGATCTTGATCCATTTCCTCAACAGGAAAAATGATCCATAGGCACACAACCCGTTTTTATAGGCACACATACCACAATTCTAGCATAAACATAGCCTAGTAATGGATTCCTTCAACCAATGCTCTTCCCAACACTCAACTCCTCTCTTGCTGCCTAAAAACAACATGTAAACATTTTCTTCTTTTTCCATACAAATTTCCTTTTTTCCCAAGCAAAACTAAGCAAGTTAACTCTCTCACTTCCCAATGTTGATTGTACTTCAACCCCATGCTCCTAATAACTAAGGGATGTGACTTCTCACACCCAACCTATTACATGTATTCAATGACTGAGCTCTCATACACTCAAAAGGAAAATTACAAGGTTAATATACACTAACTTAGGATAATAACATGGGTTTCCCCTTGGATCGCCCTTTATCCCCCTTTCTTATGGAATCATAGCCCCCCCATTGTTATCGTACCTCTCATATCACAACCAACAATTATTAATTTTATTAATGATATCAATATACATAATACATAGTTCAGCCCTCGCCCACAATAATCAATATGGGTTCTTCACCCCAAACACATTGTCTCACTAGCTTGAATCACATTTATACAATTGCATTATAATTTACAAGGATTAAAACTAGGGACGTTACATCCCCTCCCTCTTAATTTTGCACTGTCCTCAGTGCACAACATCCTATTGGTGTACACACATATTACAATGCTAGGATCTTTGGCCTCTAGTCAACAAATATGATCTTCGACCCAATATCACACAAGAATTCCAACCCAAACATAAATATATAGGAAATATAACCCCAAAACCATAGTTACATAGGCACTTTGGCCCAAAATCATACACAATGATTTTACAATTTATAATTCTAGTAGCAATTCCAACTAGAAATCTCTCTTTCCCCTCAATCTGCATAACCCAAGGTAGTGTACCCCCTTCTCTGTTTTGTATTCCCTCAGGATGTACAACTCCCCTCCAAGCTCCAATGCACAACCGACTAGGAAGTATCAGAGATGCAACTTCAGGAATTCCAACTGCATCAACTTTCACAATTTGTCGATTCCCATAGAAATTCCAACCAACATTCTCTCATTCCCCTCAACCTACACAACCCAAGGAATTGTACCCCCTTCTCTACACTACAGTCCCTCAGGCTGTACCACTTCCCTCCAGGGCTCCAACAAAAGGTCGTCTAGGAAGTCTTAGAGACATGGCTCTAAGAACTCCAATCACGACAATGGAATGTTCAAACCTTCAAGTAGTTGCAAAAGCGATTCCTACATTGCATCCTTCAACTCTACTTTACTTCTTTCAAACTTCAACAAGTCCATTGGAATTTACTCGTTCCATGCCTTTGTCCTTGAGCTCTGCTTTCTTTTGATGCTCTTCCTTCTTGGTACTCAATTTATGGTTCCATTTTTCAGTTGTTCCTATAGAATCCATTAAGAAAAAATACATGTTATAGCCATAATTATATAATAATTATCTCATTCACAAGAGTTTTCAACTCCAAAATATAATCATGTATGCAAAAAAATTTTTCAATTGTAAACCAATACTTATCTATATGGATATTGCTCTATTTCACAAAGCTTCCATGGGAAATAATTTAGCTCACTGTCCATTCTTGACACACCCTCATGATTCTAGCCACCATACCATATGCACTATTAAGTTACCTCTTCCTTTCCATCCTCACCCTTTAGGCTTAGGCATCCCCTTCAATGATACACAATCCCTTGGGAGATCCATCATTCGCCAAGGTGTCCTTGCGCAAGCAGAGTGTCAACTCCCTACCAGAATTCCACTAGCAATCCATAACTTGCGGTAATCATAGAGTTCCTATGTTCTAACAATATCCTTCTTCCCAATATTTCTAGCTTCAATAGCCATCATTTCATCTATTTCACACACATACAGTCCTCACGATACATCATCATAGCAGTTTCACTTAATTTTCCAAATCTGTTTCATATAGGAAATCAAGTTCTCCAAGCATGATATTTCTTGTCAAATATTTTGGTTCTTGTAGCAACAAGAATCGGTCTTCCTTATGGGCTTACACTATTTCCATATCCAAGACCATTTTTCTTGCAATTTTCTCAACCTACATTTAGCCAAACAAATTGTGTTATGATCCAATGCCTTAAAAATGATAAAAAGTCAATGAATACAACTCACTTCGAGGGGGAAATCTCCTTTTACAATATATCCAATCCAGAATACAATATGAGATGAGATGAGATGATCCTAAGACTAGGTATCCTTGGCATATATAGGAGACAAACGGTATAATTATAATGAAAGGTTGCAATGAAGGGTTCTAGCCAACATACAAATATAACACTAGAAATGTAATAACTCAATGTCTAGGGATTAATATGGGATTTTATACATAACATGGGGATTTTTCTAGGTATTAACATGCCCCTCCCCTTCAAACAAGTGTTTTCCTCAACACTTTACTAACCACAAATGTTTCTATATCAAAAAATCATCTTCCCATGTTGCCTCTTCCACTAGTAGGTTCTACCATTTGACGAGGTTCTCAGTATTTGTTCGATTTTTCAATTACATAATCCTTGTTTCAAGGACTATTTCTGGTTCTAGTATGATTTTCCCTTCTTCATCAATCTCTAGTAAAACTGTTTGGATTGGGATCTTGTTGTCGATTACCTTTTTAAAGCAAGAAACATGGAAGACTAGATGTACACGTGAAGGTGGAGGCAATTCCGATTTGTAAGCCATACTTCCAATCCTTTGCAAAACCTTATAAGGGCCATAATATTTGGGTGCTAATTTATTGTCTTTATTTTGTTTCTTGAGGGAGATTTTTTTGTATGGTTGTAGTCTTAGAAATACCCAATGCACCACTTCAAATTCCCTTTCACTGTGATGTTGATATGCTTGTTGTTTCATCCTATTTTATGCCATAACCAAGTTGTCCTTCAATAGTTTGAGAACCTGTTGTTGGTTCCCTATGTGATCCTCCATTCCTTTAACCTTTGCATCCCCTTTCAAGGGTGATGTGATGGATGGATGGAGGATGATATCCATAAAGTACTATAAATGGGGACATTTTTGATGAAGTATGGAAGGATGTTTTCTACCGCCATTTCTCCAAGGGAAACCACTTGACCCATTTTGTCTATTTATCAAATGCAAAGCAGTGAAGATAACCTTCTAGACATTTATTAACAATCTCATTTTCCCCATTGGATTGAGGATGGTAAGATGCATTATGATCCAATTGAGTACCCAAACAAGAAAGTAATCTAGTCCAAAAATTTCCAGTGAAAATTGGATCTCTGTCACTTACTATAATCTTGGGGACTCCATGTAGCTTTTGAACTATTTCCTTGAATGATGCAACTACTGTACTTGTTTTAAAAGGACGAGAAAGAGAGAAAAAATGGGCATACTTTGTCAGTCGATCCACTACTATCATGATGACCGTCTTTCCTTCATATTTGGGTAATCTTGTAATAAAATCCATTGGAACTTTTTCCCAATGTTGACTTGGTATAACTAATGGTTGTAGGGGACCTGATATATTTATTGTCTCTCCCTTATTATGTTGGTAGACCAAACATTCATATACAAACTTTTGAACATCAGTTTTAAGACCTTCCTAGAAAAAATCCTTCTTGATCCCATGTTATGTTTTCGAGAATCCTGAATGTCCTCCTATAGGAGAAGCGTGCATTTCCAGAAGGACCTTCCATTTGAGTTGGGAATTCTTACATAAATATAGGTGATCATGATACCATAGAAAATCATTCTTCCATATAAAATTATCTAATGAGATGGGGTCCTCTTGTAGTTTTTGAATGATCCTACATACCTCTTGATCTTAGTTCCATTCTATCCTTGCTTCTTCCACCTAATCATATTGTGTAATAGAAATAACACATAGTGAGACTTCTGTTTATTCTTCTTTCCTTGAAAGGGCATTTTCCACGACATTATGTTTTCCTTTTATGTATATAATTTCAAAGTCATAACCTAGCATCTTTGTAACCCTTTTTTGTTTCTCTTCCGAAGATAATCGTTGCTCCAAGAAGTACTTCAAACTATCATGATTTGTTTTTACTTTGAAGTTTCTTCCTATTAAGTATGGGCACCATTTCTTAACTCCATGTAGTATGGCCACCATTTTATTTTCATAAATTGGTTTGAGTAATTTTTGTCCATTAATATGGCTACTTTCAAAGGCAAGGGACCTTCCTTCTTGCATTAACACTACACCAATGCCATGGCTTGAGGCACCACACTCCACAATAAATGTTTTTTTGAAGTTGGGTGTGGTTGGGACAAGAGTTTTACACATATCCTCCTTAAGTTCTTCAAAATCTTTGGTTTCTACTTCAGTCTAAGAAAATTCTTCCCTCTTCAATAATTTTGTTAGAGGTGCTTCTTTTTGATCATAGTTCCTGACAAACTTGCGGTAATATCCTGTCAATCCTAAGAATCCTCTAAGTTTCTTCAAGGTTTTGAGAATTGGCCATTCCCTCATAGCTTTAATTTTGTTAGGGTCCACTTTTACACCTTCATGAGATACAATATGACCCAAATATTCCACTTCTTGAACCCCAAAGGCACACTTGGAAGGCTTTGAATAAAGTCGTTTCTCTTCCAATAGTTGTAATACCTTGTCAACATGTTGTACACGCTCTTCCCAAGATTTGTTGTAGATTAATATGTCATCAAAAAATACTAACATAAATTTTCTAAGGAAGGGATTGAAAATATAATTCATCAAGCTTTGAAATGTTGAAGGTGTATTAGTAAGTCCAAATGGCATAACCAAAAACTCATAATGACCTTCATATGTTCTGAAAGCTATTTTGGGAATGTCTTCCCACCTCATTATGATTTTATGATATCCCAAATGAAGATCCATCTTAGTAAATAAAATTGCTCCATGTAATTCATCAATGACATGAATAAGAAAATTATATTTGATGGTCATTTTGTTGAGTTGTCTATAATATGAACACATACACCATGAACCATCCTTTTTCGTAACCATCACCACTAGTGAAGATAAATAACTTTTGCGAGGTTGAATGATGCCTATCTCTAACACTTCTTGGATCATATGTTCAATTTCACTCTTCTGTTCATATGGATACCTATAATAAGGCCTAATGTTAGGTGGTACACTTCCTGGTTGAAAAGGAATAGCATGGACATGCTTTCGAGTAGGTGGAAGACCCTTAGGAATTTCTCCAAATGCCTTGGAATGATTGCTGATAACTATTTGGAGATCTAATGGAGCAGAGGAAATAAATGTTTGGACATCTAGTGAGCACAATTGTGAAATTACACCATGGTGTCCCTTTTTGAGTAATTTTGTCATGCTATTAAAGCTTATCACCTTAGAGGGTTTCCTTTGGATATCCCTAAGCTCAATTTCCTTTCTTTATGAGAAAAATCTTATGAAAAAATCTTGAAAATTAAAGGCCAGTTTTCCCAATGATTGTAACCATTGGACCCCTAACACAACATCAACACCACCCATCTGGATGGAAATCATGGGACTATCCAAAAAATACTTCCCCATGTTGAGATTAATACTATGACACTTCCTAAAACAATTTATGGTACCTCCATCTGCAATCATTACTTGAAACTCTGGTGCTGGATATACAAAACAATTGAGATATTTTGCTAATTTGTAATTGATGAAGTTATGAGTACTACCAGAATCAATCAACACTTTTACCTTTTTCATTTTGATGTATCCTTGTATCTTGAGGCTTTGTATAGTACTAATTTCGACCAATGCATGGCAATATATTGTTGCGGTAGTCTCTTCTAAATCTATCTCTTGTGATGGTTCCAATTCTTGATCTTCTTCCTCTTCACAATCAATGTAGAATAAGTTATTCTCACTGCATTTATGCCCTTTACTATACTTGTTGTCAAAATTGAAACATAGTCCGTTTGCTCTTCTTTCATCCGTTTGTTGAGGTGTCAACCTTGTCGGTTTAGGAGAGGGAACACAATGCTCTCTATAGTTATCAATGGCCACCCTTGTAGTAGCCATATTTTTGTTTTCCACTTTCTTTGCCATACTGAAAGATTGCTCTAGGGATTTAGTTTCGAAGAGATGCACCTCATGTTGAATGTTCTCCTTTAAGGAACCCATAAATATATCTAACAAATTATCCGAAGGAATTTTATTTACCTTGAAACTGAGCTTTTGGAATTTTTAAATGTGCTTTGTAATTGGACCTTTTTTTCGAAGATTTATCAATTGAATAAAGAATGTATTACTGTTAATATCCCCATAATGTGATATGAATTCATCCATAAAAATGGACCAAGAGATAATATATATATATATAATTTTCTTTTTCTTTCACAAAGCCAATGATACCACACAAATTGATCATTTTCTAAATACAAGGATGCAATAGGTACCTTTTGTAATTTGTTGTTTGGTGTAGATCAAAGAATTTCTCCATCTCAAATATCCATGTTGTAGGATCTTTACCATCAAACTTCCTCATATTGATATTTGGAATGAAGTGGTTCCTTGGTGCTCACATGAAGCCTTGATGATGTGGATCTTGGAGTAATGAATGATCCTAACTTTGAGATTCAGTATTTATGCTCTCCAAATGTGATAAAATACTCCCAATATGTAATCGAATCTCCATACCATTGTTCCCCTTATTTTCATGATTTCCTTGGATCTCCATATCCCTGTTAGGGATCCTCTATAAAAGATGGTTTCTAGGGTCTTCATGGATTTTTGGATTTCTTCCTTATTTTCATTCATGTATTTTTTCATTTCATTCATCTTCTTTTCCATTTGATACCTACTTTCATCCATATTTTTTTCCATATGTGCACTATTTTCATTCATATTTTTTTCCCCATCTCTTTCCTATTTTCATCTATCTAATGTTTCATGTCATCCATCATATTTTTCATTTCATCTTCCATTTCCATTTTTAGGGGTTCATGAGAATGTGATAAATCCACTAGTTTCAACATACTACTGTTTATTTTATCAACTTGGTTCTTTAATTGGGTTATCTTGTTTTCAAAGTCTTCATTTTATTTGGAAGTCATGTTTGTGTTTTTATGAGGAGTACCAGTATTATTTTTTGTAGAACCTTTTTCCATGTGAGAAAATAATAATTCTCCTCTTTTCCCTCTTTATCACAAGTTTTGAATCACCAAAAACAAGTCTTCCAATAAAAAGTTATGCCAATTGTAAGTTGCGCACCTTTCAAACCCTTAATTTGAAGTATGCTTGGATGAATGACCTTTGTCCTGATATATCTCTAAAATTTGAACCCTTGTAAGTCTAAAATTTTGATCTGTAGTACTCTCATATGACTTCTTAAACTTTTGAAAATTTCACAGTATGAACCTTCACTGATAAAATGTTATATCAAAAATACCAATTGTTTACGACTAATTTCAGGATTAGTAAACAACCCCTACTTCCAGGAGATATATGTCACAAATTATAATGCTTCAAAATGTGAAAATTTTGTCATATGTAATTCATTATGTATCCTTAATATTATAAAAATTTCAAACTCATAAACTTCACATAATGTTTTTTACAGTGAAAATGTCAAGCTGACTCTTTTAAAATTGATTTCAAGATTAGTCACAAGCCTTGTCTTACATGGACAATATATCCAAAATTATAGTGAACCATAATATGAATTTTGGACCACTTGTACTAGGATATGTCTCCTCAGGCTCCACAAAAAAATTCCCATAAAAGAATTTATAGTGAAAATCCCAATATGGCTTGTTTAAAATTGAATTCAAGATGAGTAAAAAACGCTATCTTCCATAGGATATATATATGAAATTATAATGACCCAAAACCTAAACCTTTTAGCACAAGTACCTTTATATATCTTGTAAGTCACCTCCAAATGTCACTTTTTGAAATTTACCATTAAAAAATTTATAGTGAAAATTCCAAGATGACTCACTTGAAGAAGAAAAACCCTAGGATCTATGTTTTGATTCCAAATTTTATGATCCAATGCCTTAAAAATGATAAAAATTCAATGAATATAGTCCACTTCGAGGGGGAAACCTCCTTTTACAATATATCCAATTCAAAATACAATATGAGATGAGATAAGATGATCCTAAGACTATGTCTCCTTGGCATATATATAGGAGGCAAAGGGTGCAATTATAATGAAAGGTTGCAATGAAGGGTTCTAGCTAACATACAAATATAACACTAGAAATGGAATAATTCAATATCTAGTGCTTAATAAGGGGTTTTATAGATAACATGAGACTTTGTCTAAGTCTTAAATTTTTTTCAGTATTCATGCAGATTATGATCTCATTGCAATATTTGCAATCAACCCATGAAGTTATTTTAGAATTATATTACTCTAAAAATTCAATCACTTCCAACTATTATTATTTTAAATCTAATGAAATTTTCATTCCTTGCACATGTATTATCTAGCATACCAATATTTTCATAATGAAATCAAGAATTATCAACAAACTGATGTGCTGATACCCATGGCCACATCTACACAATGAATCCCTGCATTGACTCCAGAATACCACATACCCATGTCATGTATTCCACCATGGTGAGTTGGAAGGTCTAGCCAATGCCTCAAAACATCATCCAAACTCTTCTGAGTTACTTGTTCAATATTTTGGATACCTGCCTCTTCAACCCATACACAACACCAAGAATATAATCCTTTAGTGCTCTTCAATGTCGACAAAGAAGCTGCAACCCAAACGTTGATTATAACTAGGAAGACCAATTGAGAACTTGTATAGTGCTTTGGCCCTTCCATATCCAACGACATCATGGTCTCACACTTGGCTAGATCTGTTGGAAGTCATTGTTTTAGCATGAATATCTCTCCCGAATTGACTTGGTTACATTCTCATAACCTATCATAACACAATGTGCAATTAAATTTCATATAATTGCATACAAGCATTACGCAACATGTGTACATTCACAACCCTCTACCTTTACACATCATTTCAAATATTGAAATTTAAATGAGGGGATTCTTACCTCAATTCCATTAAGCATTTACGCATCATAAGCAACCACATACATACTTTCATGGTTGTTATCAAATTACTTGATGCTACATGATCAACTGATATTTTGTATAAGCTTGCATGCTCCCTTCACCAACCTTTGATCATCATTCTACGATCCTCATTTTTCTTCATGTGGATGGCTACCATAAGTAGCGACATCATCACCTCTTTCATCCATGCTATAAAATTTTCCTGGATACATAATCCATCATTATTCATATTCAAATACCATGACATCATTATTTCCATATAACAATAGACTACTCTCAGTCTACAAACATGCCACAAGCATGTTCAAGCATGTCCATATGCACAAATGCACATCAATATGAATTAAGCATTCAATATTTCCTATATACATTCTGGATCATTTCTAACATGTCTTCCAATGCTTATTTATTTCATCTTTATTTATTTATTTTTGTGTTGTAGATGGTTGTCCTTGAATTCCTGTAAATCCTAGTTGCCTTGTTTTCGTTCATTCTTCTTATCTATGTCCCGTTTCTTCTTTCTAAGAACCTTCCAACATAGTCCAGCTTGGTTATTTTGATTTTCCATCCAATATGTCTTATTGGCAGTTGCTTCCTTTTGTGGGAAATACTATCCCAACATTTTTCTGGTTGAACCTCTCCACATTCATAGTGCTGAATAAGGCATTATTCTAGCTGAATATTTTTCTTTTGCACCATGCTTACATTGTGCATTGAGATAGCATAAGTGGCCTTCTTACTTTGATTTTTTTTACGAAAGTGGCTAATTCTTGGGTAGGAATTTTTTTTTCCAGGCATTCCTATTCCTTCTCTTAGCGATGAATCACCCATCCCATGACTTACTCAAAATCTTTGAGTTCCTTGATTTTTGTTTGTGGCAAGCTCTTCATCCATCATTACATTTCTACCTTCATGGCTATGAAATCTTACCTTGCCTTTCTATGCCCATTATTGACATTCTTCACCTATTGGTTCATGTTTCATGTGAGAATATCTATTGATTTATTTTTTCAATCCATTTAGACTCTGTAGCAACTAAATACTAATTTGGCTCTGCTCTTCCTAAGCCCTTCATCAAGATTTCATTTACCCGCTATGTAGCTCTTTATGTCATGCCCTACGCATGACTTCATAGTTAAACCTTGAAGTTATATTCTAGTTGACAATCTAATTTCATGAAATTTGAAATCTAAGTTATCTCTCTTTGTTTTAACAAGACAATAAAACCATATTCATTTACATGACAGTAATTTCACGAATGCATATTGAAATTTAATTCAAGCAAAAGATAAATTTATAATTTACCTCTTGAAGAAAAAGTTTATCTTGATTGTTGCTGTCTACTTTATATTGTTGTTGTGTGTCTTGTTCTGTTGAAACTGAGACTTCCTTAAATTTTTTCCTCCCAACCAGCTAGGAACAAAGCCTCTCTGACTCCCTAGCTCCACAAAATCATATTTCCTAGCCCCCGAGCCCAAAATCCCAGCAACACCAGTCCACTTCTAAGCCCACCAAATTTCCCAAAGAAATTTTTTCCTTCTCACCTAGATTTCTCCTTACTTCCTCTTCCTCCCAAAACCCCCCTTCCAAAGTCCCACTCCC
>ML786061.1:583631-602911 GCA_009831015.1 Picea engelmannii | reverse complement strand
CATAAATTCATACCTACCCTTGAAATACATGAAATACTCATTTTATTTAATGTTACATTTCTTAATTTAAAAGGGATAAATAAATAAATGATTAAATATAATTAGTTCAACAATTAATTGACTTAGATAAATTACTAATTTAATCAATTAATTAACTTGTAATTCCTTAATAACTTAATTTAGCTTACTTAATCAAATCATTAATTAATCTAATTAGGGGTGTTACACTTTATTACCTCATTCAACTCTACAACTCTTCCATGCTTCCCTGTCCATTGGAAATTTAGAATTATAATCTACAATAGAACCACGCCATCTCCACTCATGACATCTGATTCTCCTTGTTAATAATATCTCACTATTAAAATTCAACCCCCTTTTTATTTTCTAGGCTAATGCACTTCAAATGCATCTTTGTGCCTCTACATAGTCACTATCATGAGTTTCAATACTCTTTTTGACCCAATACTCACCTTTGACATGCACCTCTGTCATATGGAAATGTTTTTCCCAATTTTGATATTATTTGGAAAATCTTGATATAGAGTAGTTGCATGGTTCATAGAGTCCAACTACCCTTTTCCTGCAACTCTAAAAAATGAATAGATGCTTCCTAAGAGAACTAAATCCTTCTGCCATGTTTTCAAGATTATCTTTCCAATGGATATACTCATTCTTGGATCTGATTTATGAGCTAAAAGTTATGGCTTCCTGAAATCAATAGTTTCACCCATTTTTGCACTTGTTTCACTGATTCAAAATAATTTTCAAAGGCCAACTTCTGTCGCTTGTAGAAGAAAATATGTTAGGAACTAGAATTTTTTTTGTACGAGACACTGATAATATTGATGACATTGAGTTCACAACAACTCTTATATTTATGAACTAATGCTCTAGTCAAAATTCGTAGCAATCTGGAAATGGAAAATTTGTCCTTTTTTTACCCCATTTTTCTAGACTTATGAATTTTTAGCCAACTAGCTATCTTCCAAACTGAGCATTTTTAGAAAAAAATTACTTAAGAAATGTTATTTGACTTGATGAGTGCATGAAATGTTGAGTAAATATTTTTTTCTATATTTTCCATTTAGGGTCCCTTTTCTTCCTTTGAAAATCCCCAAAGTGGTTCGAAATAGTGGATTTTTTTCCCTATTTCAACATTCCCACACCAATTCCTTTTGAATTTTACCAAGAGTCCAAAATGGTATCTCCGTATCTACTTTTTGAGCTATCAATAAAATTTTCACCTTTATCTAGGCTTCAGGTTGATAGTTATGTTATATAGAAGTTTAAACTATTTTCTCATTTTTATCCCTCTATGCTACAAGTGTCTTCTCTTCCATCCCGTACAATTTTAGGTACCCAAAATCCAATTTTGGTTCCATGGCTACCTTCTATGGTCCTTGAGCTTTCCATAGATTGATCCTGTGCCCCAAACTGACTTCTGAGCAAGGAGTTATTCCCTTTGGAAGTAAACTGGTACCTAGTTTATACTCTGTACTATTTCAACAATAATAACGGTAACTTTCTCATACGAGCTCTATTTTGCGCTCAAAATGGATCATTGGAAAGATCTTACCAAATTATTTTATTTAAGCAATAGAGTCAGTGTACTGAATATACATACAATTATTAGGATCTTGACCCACTAAAAATGTTGTTTAGGCCCTCAAAACGACTCTGCAAGTTTATGACCTTCAAAAACCTAAAAATATTCGTATAAATTGGTTAGTTTACTACTGTAACGGTCCTTAAAATAGGTTGAATTCCTTTCCAAATTGTTTGGCATTGCTGTAGAAGTGTGCTAATTTGACCTGCATCTTCCATAAGGTTTTCCCAAAATTCGCAAGCCACAAGCATATTGGATTTTTCCTTCACGAACCTTTCCAATCGAAATGTCAAGTTGCAAGTTACAAGGTTCTCCTGAAAGTCACAAGTATATCAAAATTACCCTTGTGGAATTTTCCCATCAGAAAGGTCAAGTAGCATGTTATATGGAATTTCCTAAAAGCTGCAAGACACAATCCTATCAGAATTATGCTCACGAATTCTTCCCATCAGAAATATCAATTTACCATGCTCATGGTTCTTCCTCAAGCCCACAATCCTATCGGTCTTTGCCTTCGTGGACTTTTCCCCATATGAAGGATCAACTTACCACGCTCGTGGTTCTTCTCAAAACCCACAAGCTACATGCCTATCAAACTTTTCCTTCACAGACTCTTCCCATTAGAGTATCAAATTAACACATTATTAAGATTTTCCCGTAACCCGCAACCCCGCAACCCCGCAACCCCGCAAGCCTATAAGGCTTAACTTCACGAAATTTTCTCATTGAGAGGATCGACTTACCATGCTCACGTTTCTTCTCGAAATCAATAGCCCAAAATCCTATTAGAATTTACCTTCGTAGAATTTTCTTATTGAGAGGATCGACTTACCATGATCGCGGTTCTTCCTGAAATTTGCATCCCGCAAGTCTAATCCTGAAAGGATTTTCCCAAAAGAACTTGTCAAAAAATCTTTTCCTGAAAGCCGACTTTCCTGAAAAGTATCCTCCATGTTGGATCTAGATCGTCGATCTTGGATATTGAAGTGATCTCATCCATTGGTTCATAAAACTCTGTACCATGGACCTTTCCTTTTTCCACCATGGCCCTATCACCCTGGACCCTGTCAGTCCACGTCATGGTATGGTCCACATCATCATTGTACAAATTTTTTCAAAAATCCTGAAAAATTTATAAATTTTTGAGAATTTTGTAATTTCTTTGAAATTGTTCTTCAGTGAACTTGGAATTTTAACTAATCTAGAATGAATCTTGGCCATTGATTTCCAAGCCAAATGTGATCTGGGCCATTGATTTTACTAACTCCCCAATCATTGTTAAAACACAAAATTTGACCTTCTAGGCCAAAATTGAATTTGCAACTTGTAGATCGATGCCATCGATCATCTCCTCGACTATTCTGGGTGTAATTTCGACCCGAGTTTGTTCATAAATTTGGGGATTTCACTACAATTTCACAATTTTCCCCAAATCCATCACAGATCCAAAATCTGTAACAATGGATTTTTACAAATTCACACTAATCCCTAGCCCATATGAGTCCAATGTTGAACCAAAAGCTATGATACCAGTTTGTAACATACTTGCCTGCTAAAAATAAAAATTAAAATGCCTCATACATATGAAATAACCAAGGGGAAGTAACCCCATAATTTAAAATGCATCCAACAACATATTTTAAAACATGAATGCAACTATTCAAGCAAAACAACATACAAACAACATTCCTATAAAACCATTTACACAGTAGAATTAACATCATAAATAATAACATAAACCTCATCTTTTTATAAAATAACTAACTGGCTATGTATGAAGGACATTTCTCCCAGACATAGGCTTGTTGTTCATTTTCTCTCAACAACAAGCCACCCCTGAGCTTAAGCTATGAGCCCACGAGGAGGTTTGACCCTCTTTATTGCCCACTCTCAACATTTAGCATGCCAAAACCTAGGTTCTACTCCAATAGCAGTTCCAATACACCAACTCTCTTCCCCACAACCTATAGAACCCAAGGAATGGGATCCCCCTTCATTGCACATAGTCCCTCGGGCCTTCCCACTTTGATCGAGTATATCACCCAACTCATTCATCATTTCTGCCATAAACATGTGCAGGTCTTGTGAAGGTACCTGTGCCAAGTCCAGTTCCACCTAAGGTAATGATGGAGGCTCTGAGCTAGTGGATGCATCATAAGTGGTCAAGGCCAAGGGATTGAACCATATGACTTGCTTATGTGTACTAATGCATGGTGATGTCGCACCAGAGGTGCTACTTGCAATTCTTAGGACTTGGAGTCAACTGACAATTTATCAATTATGAGTACGCAACAGAGTGCACCCAATTATTGTGACAACTCCCTATGTAGCATCTATTGCACTTCCAAATTGGATTGGAGCACCTTGACAATGCTTTGAACCAGTTCGGGGGAAGGCCCTGGCTCCTTCCTTGATCACTAGTGTCTATTTCATGGCCCTCCATCTGGCTAGTCAATATCTTGCACTTGGTGGACTTCAGAGGCATCCAAGAGGGGGCTTCCTCTTCGACGGGTGTGACATCGGTAGGCTGTAATAGACTATATGCGTGTCCTTGTGAGCTAAACCCAATGATTGGGCTTGGAGCTGTCCTTGTGCGTTTTCCTTTTAGAGGAAGGGTTTTCTCTATTGCTGGGTGCACCTATTTCCACTGGCCCTCGAGTTCCTTTGGTTCTTTACTGACCCCTTTTGATTCCTCTATTCGTTTTCTCTCCTGCTTCCTCTTGTTCCATGTTTCCAAAATATCTACGTCTTCGTCTAACATGGGATGCACCGACTTTGACCACTGTGCAACGATATTTTCAATTTCCTCCTTGGTAATGAAAAAATGGAAGGACTTTGACGGGTAGCTATTGATATGTGAGTGGGATGATGAAAACATTATGATAGTTAGCTTAAAAAATAAGATAATCTTCGTAATTGTCAAATAGGTTGTCTAGTATGCAAAAGACTTATGTAGTTGCCTGGATCATCTCTATGCATCATAACTGGAAATTTATGTCGTTCTTGTGCTAGATGTTCTTGTCTATACTTTATTGTATCTCGTTGTATTTAGAATAGGGAAGTATGTAGTAACTGGTGTATCATATGCTTGGCTCGCTAATCGCTTCTACAATATCATTGCAAGCAACACCTAGCTATAATGCAATTCCTTTCTGTGATCTTTTGTGTCCATGCAGTCCTGGATGAACTTATTCCTCAGGAATATATACCAACACATCTTGATGCCTTGGACACATCGCTATGTTGCAAGGATTACTCCGAGTGGGAAGTCATCCTTCTGGCACTTGCGCATCATCTTACCAACCAGTACATGCGTGGAAAATCATACTTTTACATATCGATGGATGAAATGAACGCTCCTCTTGTTCCCCTGTGTGTATCATACTTCTGGTACACTTATTCCTACATGGAATCCATTTCCAACATCACATAAATAGGATCCTTCCCTATTCTGGGAAGGCCTGAGACTTGGCACATTACTTTTATGTTCATTGGGTATGCACAATCCAATTAGAGGAATCCCCCCTGCAACTTGTTGAGTAAGAATAAAAAAAATGAGTTGATGTTTGAGTTGCGTTCAAATTGGGGGACATCCAATAAGTTCATAATACTTGATTTGTAGATGGGATTGGGAACCACCTTCTCTCTTCCATCATCCCCTGCAATGATTTCTATGCACGCTTCAAAGCATAGTTTAGGGAATTGCACCTCATCCAATATGTTGTAGTCTATGAACTTAAGGTTGGGAACCATGTCTAATATAGATCCTTGGATGTGCACCTTATTAGGGATTTTGACCAAGGGAATCTGTGCTTCCTTTACCACCTCTACCTTGGGTTGTGATTTGGGCTTGTTACTTGAATCCATTGCATTAGTCTTCTCTTAGCTCGACTGAAATTTGTTTCATTTCCATGCATTGTTTTCCTAAAATTTCTTTGTATCTCATGCTCACACCTAATCTCTAGGGGTTGAATTTGTTGAACACTCGACACAGACCTAAGGGCTTATCTCAAATTGATTTTCCCTCGGCTTTGCAGTCAAAATGAATGGTTCACATTGCAATGGGAAATTTAAATATTGGGGCGAGTCACTTCCCTCCATATTTTCACTTGCCTAGTTATCCGCACGAATTTAAGCCTGTCGTTAATGCTAACTGACAATATTCTGTATTTCCATAACTATCAACATGCCCTTTGGTAAATGCTACCATAGTTGTTTTCATTCCCCAAGTTTTCGTGACCTGTCCTAGCTCTAACTTATTATCTCTTCGCTACTCTATTAGCCCATATGTCCTGTCCCTCACCTGTCTTATCTTGTTGTCCTACCCTATGGTCTTTACTTTCTCATTTAAACCTAAAATCTACAAAATATTCTAATTCAACTTAGGTACAACCTGTCTTGTCATGTGTACTACCTAGGTATATCTAATCCTTCTAATCATTGTGTATTTATTATTTCCTTTACTCCTACCTAATTAACTCCTACACTACTCTAACAATGAATCTTGATAGTGAATTCATGGCACCTCTAACCCTTGCAGGCCATAATACGACTTGAATCGACTGCCATTTACCAATCCTTTTAGAGTATGACCCTAGAGCATTTCCAACTTTGCTGCACCAGCCTCGCTGATGTAAAAAATCCTAAAGGGTCCTAACTAGCGCATGCACAACTTACGAGGGTGTTTTAGGAACTTGTTGTCATAGAGTACTACTAGCGATTCCAGATGTAGATTCTTGCGCTAAATGTTGCAATCTCGCTAGGCCTTTTGTCTCTATTTCTCCACGAACTAGTTGTGTTCTGCAATCAATCAATCCTCTTCTAATTCCAATAACTCATCTAACCATCTTTTTAGTGGTTAATCATCCAACATTTATGTCGTAACTGCAATTATGAGACTTGGTACCACAATTCTAATGGAATTACCACTTCCTTTCCATAGACTAACCGAAATGGCGTGCGTTTAGTCAATCTCTTGCAGGTAGTCCTATATTTCCATAATACTTTTGTAACCTTTTGGTCCTAGTCATTGCATTGCACATTGCACGCCTTGGTCAATGCATGCTCAAGTATCTTGTTGAATGCTTTGACGGTGTCATTGGCCCATGGATGATATGGTGGACTCTTTTGATGATGGATCATGAAATCTTGAGTTAGTGCACATATGGTGTAATTCAAGAAGTGCATGGCCTAATCGCTCATCAACATCTAGGGCATCTAAACCTAATGATATTGTTCTAAAAAATGAAGCATGCAACTGTCTCTATAGTATAATCTTTGATCGACGTCGCTTCTGCCCAATGGGTAAAGTATTCTGTTGTGGTGATAATATATTTCACACCAGTTCTCCGCACCAAGGGATTGATCAACCCAACAAATTCAATTTCCTATTTCTCAAATGATTCTAGCGCGGTGACTGGAAAGAGTTGTAGTTCATCTCGCCTTGATGGATTCCCAATCCATTGGAAAATGTCACAGTGCTTACAATAATCATTAGATCCTTCAAATAATGATGACCACCGTAATCCAACACACATCACTTTGTGCACAATTACCTTCCCTATGTTATGTCCACCAAAAATGACTTCATGCGTCTTGTAAATCACCATTTCTCACTCATTCTCGAACATGCACCTACATAGAATCCCATCAGCCTCAAGATTGTATACTTTCCCTACAATCAAATGGTAATCGATTCTCTGGGTCACCAAGTGTTTGTATTATTCCTATAGATACTCCTCTAGCGCTCATGTGGTAAGGTATGTTGCAATTTCTACATGTTGTTCTGGCACTACTTCCACCCTAAAGAGCTATGCGTCGGGTAATTCATCATCTAGATTATCTCCAGCTTCCACTGACTCTATCCTTGAGATATTATTAGGCCCAACATTATGTTTGTCGGTTTCAACATCTACTTCAAACTCGAATTCATGGAAGATAAATAATGATCGACATATCCTCCCCCCCAACACTGGCTTATTCACTAAATATTTGAGCGCGAAATGATGGTGAAAAAATTGAAGGGAGTGACGATTAAGTAGTGTTTGAATTTATACAAGGCATAAACCATTACCAATCCTTCACGATATGTGGTTGCATAATTCCTTTCAGAGTATGACAACTTCCTGCTAGAAAAATAGATCGGATGATGTCTTCTCCCAGCTATGTGAGCACTATTCCCAATGTAATGGACAATGCATTCACATGGATGTGGAAGATCTTGGTCTAGTATAAAAATATAAGGATCAACATAGTAATTAATTTCTCCTTAAGTTGATCCAATGCCTCCTAGCATTATTATGTCCGGATATACTTATTTTCCTTGTGTAGTAGTTTCTCTAACGACACAACAACTTTTTCATAGCCACAAATGAACCATATGTAGTACCCTGTATGGCCCAAGGTGATGCACAACTCCCCGATGGAGGTTGGGCCAACATTTCCGCTATCATTGTGATCTTTGCTTGGTCCATGAGTAAACCTTGTTTGCACATGACATGTCCCAATAGGATTTCAAACAATGTATAGAAGATGCACTTTTTAATATTTAATGGGATATTTAACTACCTGCATTTGTCCAACATCAGCCGCAATCCGTGCATACGTTCCTTGAGCAAGTTGAACACCATCTGGTCATCTAAATATACCTCCAAAAATTTGGGCATTAACTCTTTAAATGTTGCAACAACAATTCTCGAGAACACCACAATTGCATTCTTCAGGAAAAACAACATCACAGTGTATGCAAATGAGCCCCAATACGTCACAAATGTTGTCTTGGATTTGTCTTCCTTCTCAATGTGCACTTTATGGTATCGTGAAAATCCATCCATGAAGGAATAAGCTTTGCGCCCACCTACGTTCTCCAAGACTTCATTTCTGAGGGGGGTAGGGAATGGATCATGCACGTAAGCTGCATTTAGGCTCCTCAAGTCTACACAAATCCCTAGATCACCTATCTTCTTTGGATGTACTACCATTGGGATGATCCATTCAAATTATTCCATGGGTACAATGATACTTGCGTCTAGCATGCGATCCATTTCTTTACGCACCTTTTCTTTGTATTTTTTATTTAGCCGATATGGTCTCTTCTTGACTAGTTTGTTATCTAGTTTTATCTGAATTTCATCTCACCTAGGGATCCTACTATCCCCTTCATTTCATAAAAATTTCTCAGAAATAGGTCTTCATATTATTTAGACAAGTTGACCACTTACGTCACTCTTTATTGATCCCAATAATCACCATTTATTGCCAGTTTCAGTGCATATATGGTGTTTCTTTTTCTTCAACAATTGTGTATAATATGGCGTAGTACTAATAGAATCCTTCCACTGAACTGCATGCTCGCTCTCTGTTACTTTGATCTATACTCTATGAGGGTCCTCCTACTAAGCATCATTCTTGTCGACCTTCCAAAAGTACGCCATTTGCTTCAACTTAGCCATTGGTTTATGGTTTGGGCAAACAACCTTCTGTGTGGTGTTGGGGTCCTTTAATCATAGGTGATTTGGTTCTTCAACTATCTATTTGCCATCTCTCTCGTGATGAAGACATATGGCTTGCTAGGCTCAGTTGATTTCGCTTTTCCCTCCCTCCATTTCGCCTGATCCTTCATCACCCTGTTGCACCAACACCTTTCATTCCCTCACCCTCCATTTCTTCACCCCTCCACCAATTTTGTCCCTACTTGAATAAACAAGCTTAGGCTAAAAAACAATAGGTTAATAATAAATGGTTAGTGAATTTTTTTTAATACTAATTAGCATAGTAAATTTAATTTAATTAGGTTAGTGTGTTTAGGTTAAAACTTAAGTTAGTGTAATAATATATTAAAATTAAAACATTAATTAAAATAAAACAATTTAAAAAATTTAAAACAAATAAAAAATGCATATAAAAATAAAACACATAAAATATAATCAAAACAAAACAATAATAAAACATTATAAAACAATTAGAAAACAATTAGAAAACAATTAAAAGACAAATAAAGCAAAATGAAAACACATAAAACAAAACAAAACAAAATAAAGACATATAAAACAAAACGCATAAAACAAAAATAACACAAATAATAAATCAAACCAATCCTAACTCCCGTACCCCATATTTCCCATCCCAACAAAACAAAATTAAATCAACGCCCGTAAATTATTCTGAACCCCCCCCACCATCCGAGCTTTAACGAGGGGGGGGGGGGGGGGGGGGGCGTCCGAAAAGAAAAACCACCATGGGACACTTATTACAACCGGGTTATTTGGTATCCGCCCCCCATAATCCCACTTACCACCTTAGGGGGGTCTGAAATCCACTCTCCCTCCTCCGAAAACCTATTTTTGCATAGTTTGACCACCTATCTTTCGAGAAAATTTACGGGAAAAAAAGGATTTTTGCGAAATAGAGAGAGGTTTTTCTCTAGAACAGGCTGAAATTCAATAACCTCTCTCAGTTTTAGCACAGGTATAAGGAATTGGGATAATCAAAGCCATCTCTGAGCACTATTTTTCAAGCTTCCATTTTTCTTGTTTTTGTCATGTTTTTGCGGTAGATTTTTTGGAAATCTGGAGATGAATTTGGAAAAACCGAGAGAGGTTTTACTCATAACATGATCATATACAAAAAATCACCCATTTTGTACATAGACATCTCATATTGGGAGAATTGAAGACTTCACTGGACCCTATTTTTCATAAATTTAGGAGGAAAAGAGTCAAAAGGAGAGATGGCAAAGACATCAGATTCAAAGGCACAGATCACCCACAGATCCCATAAAAACAGTGCCGGATCTCTGAATGAATCTCAACAAAACTCTATGATTGTAATCCATGATCTAATTAGTTTATATTTTCCTAAATTTGGTCCTGCTCATTTATGACATGATCCTTTGTAAACAACTGATAAATACTTCACATTTCGAAGTATTAAGGGTTCGACCTGTGTGAAAGACTACCTAGGCCCTGAATTGTTTTTGGGGAAGGGAAACCCCTGCAAATGTATGAACACCATGTTTATTTCTTTGTGATATTAATACAACAAGCCTGTTTATGGCCTGAGATTCATCACGACGCTTATGCTTAGAATGCTCCTTCTCTGTTTTATTTGTTTATCTTACAACAATTTTCTAAGAACAATGTGACTAGAATTCATCCTTGTTTGGTGCTCCTTTCACCATAGAATATGCTTGTTGTGTATTTTTGATTCTCTGTTCCAGAATTCATCCATTTCTAGATGCTCTGCTTCAATTATCATATTTATGTGTCTATTCTTCTATAACTGCATGTAGGAATTCATCCATGGTTAGGTGCCTCTTATATAGTGGTTTTTGTTTACGTGTTCATGGTTTCCCTACCGGGATTCATCTTTGGTTAGATGCCCTGCTTGGTTTCCTGCCTTCTTGTCCTTCTTCTTCTAAATCTTCCAGAAGACATTCATCCTCTGCTAGATGCCTCTTATTACAGTGGGATTTACTGCCTGAATCTCTTTAAAACAATAGAGAAATAAATACATATGAAAAATAGGGAAAACATAATTACATAGAGGAAAACTTCACCAACATAATGACACAGGAATCCTGTAACTGCAATCTTGTTTTGATGAAATATGGCTCTGTGAGCTAATTAAAACAATGAATGCTCCTTTTTTGGTCACGTTCGACAACCCCTACTCTATTAAAAACATAGATATAAATAAAAATTACAATCCTTAGGCTCAGGAGATCGAATTCAATCCTCCTAGCCGAAAATAGCAAAGAAATCCCAAAGATGTGGAAATGCAAATTTGGCCAAATCTGCTGAAAATAGGGGTACACTTAGACATTGGTTTCTCCCAATCAATGACACTTGTGAAAAAAATGTAGGATTTTATTGTAGATGAGAATGTGTTGGACTAAAACCTCCTTCAGTTTCTCCAATTTCGTCTCCATCTCACCGAAACATCTCCTGGAAAATCAGAACTTCAACAGGAAAAACCAAAAATCCGAAAAATGAGGCTGAAAGACAACTTCGATTCTCCCGACTGGTGGCACCTGTGAAAAATATGGAAGAGGTTTTTTTTCTTTACCCCGTGCTAAACATAAAACTCTCTCGATTTTTGTAAATCTATCTCCGTTTTCCCAGAATCCGCTTCTAAAGATGAGGTGTCAAACAGACAAAAAACAAGCAGTTTTGAAAAAATGGGGGAAAGTGGTTTTTTGGGGAAAGGTGGTATTTCGGACCCCCCTGAGGTGGTAAGTGGTATTGGGAGGGGTGGGGGGGTTCGAAATCACAAGGGGGTGACAAATGTCCCCCCAATACAACTTATATCAGACCCCCCTTGTTAAAGCTCGAAAAGCACGGGGTCCGTTATGATTATTGGATGTTGATTTGTTTTGTGATGTGATGTAGAAAACTTAGGATAGTTTTAAAGTTTGTTTTTATTAATTTTTTTTAATTAATGTTTTGTTTAATATTTCTTTTATTATATATTTTTGTATTTACGTTTTGCTTTATTTTGTTTTTTGTATTTAAGTTTTGGTTTTTAATACATGTTTTTATTATATTGTATTTTATTTTTATTTATGTTTATTTTAGTATAAGTTTTTTAATTTATATGTATTTTTTATTATGTTTTGTTTTTTATTTAATTTTTCATTTAATTTGTGTTTAATTAATGTTTGTTTTGTTTATTAGTTTTTATTAATGTTAATTCTAATACATTAACCTAAACACTAACTTAATCGAATTAAGTTAATTACTAAATAATAATTAATTAATGATTAATCTAATTATTATTTTATTTTTAATTATCCTATTGAAATAACTTTATTAGGCTAATGAGCATTAGAAAATGCCACTAACCATTTAATATTAACTTAATTATTCGTTTATTATCCTAAGTTTGTTTGTTCATGTAGGGATGAGTGACGAGCGAGATGTAGTCAACAAGACAAATGGACAAGGGAGTGAGGGTGTAGAGGTGGGTGAAGGATGCAGTAGGGTGATGAAGGATCGGGCGAAATGAATGGAGGGGAAAAATGAATCAACTGAGCCAGATGTCTTCATCACAGGAGCAACGCCAAATCAACAACCGAAGAATCGAGTTACCTATGATTATAGGTCCCCAACATAGGCTCCACCTGGGAATGGCAGCTCTCTCAGGAGGTGTCAAGAACCACTGAAATATGAACATGCATATCGATGCTTTATTCATTGGGCCATGGAGTCACTGCAGCTACAATCTTCGAACTGGCTCAAATTTGACTGAACAATGAACTAGATACTATCAAACGCAAACTCTATTGGGAACCATACAATACTAAAAAGATGCTCAAATGACTGAGCTTATTCAAAACTGCTACCTACCCTACACTATTGACAATTTCGTTGTTCTAAATGATACAATAATGCCAGGGCAACCAGTCAAGCAACTGCTCTAATAACTCTGCTCTTTTAATGTTTTCAATCAATATAAGAAATAGAACTTGCACGGGCATCATGAAATGCTTTCCATCCTGATCTTCATCACAAGGAGCTTGATAAACACGATAGATAACAAAAATACTGGGAATGCATTGTGGCTCTATGATGAACAATTTCTCCATATAAATAGCCACTGGATCAAGATAAACTTGACATGTTACTGGATATTCAAATTTAACCAACTCAACTTCATGATTTGATGTTGTAGTCATGCTATTTGCATCCTCATGCACTTCCTGACATGACTGCAACTTTTCTGATGGTTTATGAAATGATGCTTCTGCTGAACACATCCTTGTAGCTGATTTTCTGATCATATCCATATCATAACAATTTTTGAAATCATTGGGGGTGAATGAAAACTGAATTTGAAAACACACATTATCCAGAATATCAACTATAGGGTCATAAAATGCTTTAGATAATGGTGGCATTGGTTCTAATGGTACTTCATGGATTACACTGTGACTTTCAACTAGAATCTGACCAAGATTCCCTCTCAAAATTTGAAATGAATTAAAGCACATAGGCAATGAATCAAGATGGATTAGCTCATCACCTATTTTGGGCTTCATGATTTCATCTGAGGTTTGACCTTCAAAAAGGCGCAAGGGCTGCACCTCTCGACCAGCTTCTGTATCTCCCCTGTTTTCCTCAACTAATGTATTAGAACATTCCTCTTCCTTTCTATGTGCAATATGCTTGTAATGTTTTCTCAGGAGCGAGGCAAAACATAAGGGCAGGTAGTTTTCACTTTCTTGAAATTTTTCTGCATTTTGATCATTGCTGTCATGATTGTTGTGAAAAGGTTGATTGTCATATCTAAGCTATAACTGATCTTCTTCATGCCAACGAAATGCTATTGGTTTCTTTGAAAATTCAACATCTATTTTAGCCTCATGATCATCATCATACTAATCACACTTGGGTAGATTATCCCGGTAAGAAAAATCATCAAACATGCACATCATATCAGTTGATGGCTCTTCAACAAGTTGAGTTGGAACTTCATCTTTGACTACGTTATGAATTGAATACATGAAATAATTCTTTGGTGGTTCAGAATACTGAGGCTAGGCTGCAAAGTGTTTGGGGACATTGATCCTTGTCCGTTCTGGCACTAATGGAACATAAGGTCTTTGAACAACAAGTTTAACTTTCCTGCTAATCTTCTGCATCATCACTTTTACAGTATTTTCCAGGACATCTAGTTCCATTTTTGAAGATGTCATCCGTTCATTTTATGTTCTATCTTTTTCTTTTGCCTCTAACTTTTCCCTTCTATCCAACAAGTTAGCTTCCACATCAACCCCAATCTTTTGCATTTCTTCAAGGGTTGCAGTGTTCCTTTCTCTTAATTGGAATGTTATCTCAGGATTGAAGGCATCTGGGTAATTCAAGTGAGATGATCCTGGGGGTGGCCTTATATCAGCATGCATTGCATGATATACCTTATTGAATCTTGCTAAAAACTAAGGTACTGTCTCCCCTGGCTGCCTTTTCAAATGGTCATATTATTCTAGGAGGAGAAAAAAATTTCTCATGATCACCCATCGATCTAAGAAAATATTTACAAACTGATGAAAATTTCTAATGCTTGCAGTCGGAAGGTTTTTAAACCAATTTTTAACTTTACCTTGCAGAGACAAGGAAAACATCCTGATATAGACATCGTCATATTCAACCTCATAAAGGTCAAGGAAATATTCAAACCCCTGGATGTGTTTTGCAACAGTAATATTGGCATTCTCTCCATCAAACCTGGGAAAATTATTGGTGTAATTTGCAGAGAGGTCATGGAGGATAGGAGGAAAATATAGGGGCTTGTATCTTTCTTGGATTTTGGCAGGTACAGGACGTGAAGCAAAAGGCTTACAACCATCCAGAGGTGTAGCAAGAGTAGGAGATAAAGCAGAAGGCTTATGTCTCACTAAGATTTCTACAGGTGCATCTGGGATGTGCATAGGTGTATGAGTATGCACATGATCCACAATTTGGGTCTTAGTCTCTGGAAGCTCATCAATTTGCAAATGATCAATGTAAACTTCAGCATTGTACTCTTGACCATGATCAGAATAAAAGAGAAGATAATTACAGAAAAATCCTATAACATCTTGAATACAATTAGAACTTGAATACCCACTCTTTCTAGGTTGCTTGGTCATGCTTTAGGTTCTTCCTCCAGTGGAGTCTTCGAATTGGAACTGATCTGGAAATTAGAGTCGCCAGGTGAATGATCTCAGCCTTCTTGTGTCTGGTCACTGTTCACCATCAGTGATCAGATCTAGAAATTTGAAGTGTACTACTGGGGAAAGTCCCCAGTATGGTCGCCATTCTGTTAGCACTCTGTAATTTTCCCAGGGCTGTGGAGGCAGTCACAGAGGTAACATAAAAAACCAATTCAAGTCTTGGATCTATCCCTCCAAGACTCAGAGATCTCTCTGTTTGATATAGATTTGTTTGAATAGATATTAGGCTAGTTATGATAGATTGGTATTTGGTTTTTAAATGGTTTGGTTGGAGCAGGAGAAAAAGGCCATTGGGAAATGGGGTCAAAGAGATTTAATCCAATCAAATCAGGGTGTACAGGGGAGCTTACAAGGAAAGGTAGGAATTGTGCTGGATCCTTTAAAGTTTGGTAAATGGTCAAGAATAAAAAGGGATGGAATCAGATCATAACATGGTAGTTAAGAATCCTGGGAATGACCTTCAGGCAAAAAACATTGATATTGCTTTAAACTGGGAACAAGGTGTATTTAAACAAATCCCAATCCTGAATCTCTTTAAAAAAATAGAGAAAGAAATACATACGAAAAACAGGGAAAACATAATTAAATAGAATAAAACTTCACCAACATAATGACACAGGAATCCTGTAACTGTAATCATGTTTTGATGAAATATGACTTTGTCAGCTAATTACAACAATGAATGCTCCTTTTATGGTCACATTCGACAACCCCTACTCTATTAAAAACATAGATATAAATAAACATTACAATCCTTAGGCTCAGGAGATCGAATTCAATCCTCCTAGCCGAAAATAACAAGTAAATGCCAAAGATCTGGAACTGCAAATTTGGTCGAATCTGCTGAAACTAGGGGTAAGATCAGACATTGGTTTCTCCTAATCAGTGACACCTATGCAAAAATTGTAGGAGGTTATTGTATATGAGCATGTTCTGGACAAAAACCTCCTTCAGTTTCTCCAATTTCATCTCAAGCTCGCCGAAACATCTCCCGTAAAATTAGGACTGCAACAGGAAAAAAACAAAAATATGAAAAATGAGGCTGAAAGACAGCTTCGATTCTCCCAACTGGTGGCACCTGTGCAAAATATGGAAGAATTTTTTGTTCTCTAGCCTGTTTTGAACAAAAACCTCTCTCTGTTTTTGAAAATCTGTCTCCGTTTGCCCAAAATCGGCTTCGAAAGACGAGGTGTCAAACAGACAAAAAACGAGTGGTTTTGAAAAATTGGGGAAAAGTGGTTTTTTGGGGAAATGTGGTATTTCAGACCCCCCTGAGGTGGTAAGTGGTATTGGGAGGGGGGGTACGAAATCACCAGGAGGTGACAAGTGTCCCCCCAATACCACTTATATCGGACCCCCCTGTTAAAGCTTGAAAAGCACGGGGGGTCCATTATGATTATTGCACGTTGATTTGTTTTGTGATGTGATGTGATGTGATGTGATGTGAGGTAGAAAACTTAGGGTAGTTTTAAAGTTTGTTTTTATCAAATTTTTTTAATTAATGTTTTGTTTAATATTTGTTTTTTATTTTAGTTTTGTTTTATTATATATTTTTGTATTTACGTTTTTCTTTATTTTGTTTTTTGTATTTACATTTTGGTTTTTAATACATGTTTTTATTATATTGTATTTTGTTTTTATTTATGTTTATTTTAGTATAAGTTTTTTAATTTATATGTATTTTTTATTATGTTTGGTTTTTTATTTAATTTTTCATTTAATTTGTTTTTAATTAATGTTTGTTTTGTTTATTAGTTTTTATTAATGTTAATTCTAATACATTAACCTAAACACTAACTTAATCGAACTAAGTTAATTAATAAATAATAATTAATTAATGATTAATCTAATTATTATTTAATTTCTAATTATCCTATTGAAATAATTTTATTAGGTTAATGAGCATTAGAAAACGCCACTAATCATTTAATATTAACTTAATTATTCATTTATTATCCTAAGTTTGTTTGTTCATGCAGGGATGAGTGGCGAGCGAGATGTAGTCAACATGACAAATGGGCAAGGGAGTGAGGGCGCAGAGGTGGATGAAGGATGCAGTAGGGTGATGAAGGATCGGGCGAAACGGATGGAGGGAAAAAAGGAATCAACCGAGCCAGATGTCTTAATCACGAGAGCAACGCCAAATTAGCAGCCAAAGAATCGAGTTACCTATGATTATAGGTCCCCAACACAGTCTTCGGTTTGATTTGAAAGATCAGAACATGTACAGGTTGCAGAATAAAGTTTTGGGATCAACCTAATGGTTAAAGCACTGGTCTGCGTGTTCAGAGTTCTGTGGTTCTTGTCACCTCTTGAAAGAGTTTCCGTCCTCCAGTGGAGCCTATGTTGGGGTCCTATGCACCTTTCATTCCCTCACCCTCCATTTCTTCACCCCTCTTCCAATTTTTTCCCTACATGAATAAACAAGCTTAGGCTAAAAAACAATAGGTTAATAAAAAATGGTTAGTGACATTTTTTTAATACTAATTAGCATAGTAAATTTAATTTAATTAGGTTAGTGTGTTTAGGTTAAAAATTAAGTTAGTGTAATAATATATTAAAATTTAAACATTAATTAAAATAAAATAATTTAAAAAATTTAAAACAAATAAAAAAAATGCATATAAAAATAAAACACATAAAATATAATAAAAACAAAACAATAATAAAACATTATAAAACAATTAAAAATAAAATAATTAAAAAACAAATAAAGAAAAATGAAAACACGTAAAAAAATAAAAAATAAAATAAAGACATATAAAACAAAATGCATAAAATAAAAATAAAATAAATAATAAATCAAACCAATCCTAACTCCCGTACCCCATATGTCCCATCCCAACAAAACAAAATTAAATCAACGCCAATAAATTATTCCGGACCCCCCTGCCATCCGAGCTTTAACGAGGGGGTATGAAAAGTAAAACCACCATGGGACACTTGTCACCACTAGGTGATTTCGGACCCCCCCCAATACCACTTACCACCCTAGGGGGGTCCGAAATCCACTCTCCCTCCTCCGAAAATCGCTTTTCGCACAGTTTGACCACCTATCTTCTGAGAGCATTTCTGGGAAAAACAGAAGGATTTTTGAGAAACAAAGAGAGGTTTTTCTCTGCAACGGGATGAAATTCAATAAAATCTCTCATTTTTTGCATAGGTATCCAAAATTGGGAGAATCGAAGCCATCTCTGAGCACTATTTTTCAGGCTTCTAGTTTTCCTGATTTTGTCATGTTTTTGCGGTAGATTGTTTGGAAATATGGAGATGAATTTGGAAAAATCGAGAGAGGTTTTTATTCAGAAAATGCTCATATACAAAAACCTCCCCTAGTTTTTACACAAACATCTCATATGGGGAGAATCAAAGACTTCACTGGACCCTATTTTTCAGAAATTCAGGAAGCAGAAAGTCAAAAGCACAGATGGCAAAGAGATCGGATTCAAAGACACAAATCACCCATAGATCCCATCAAAACAGTGTCGGATATCTAAATGAATCTCAAAAAAACTCTATGATTGTAATCTGTAATCTAATTAGTTTAGATTTTCCTAAATTTGGTCCTTCTCATTTATGAAAGGATCCTTTGTAAATAACTGATAAATACTTGACATTTCGAAGTATTAAGGGTTCGACTTGTGTGAAAGGATACTTGGGCCCTGCAAAATTTTGGGGGAAGGGAAACCCCTGCAAATGTATGAAGGCCATGTTTATTTCTTTGTGAGATTAATATAACAAGTTTGTTTATGGCCTGAGATTCATCACAACACTTATGTTTAGAATGTTCCTTCTCAGTTTTATTTGTTCATCTTACAACAATTTTCTAAGAGCAGTGTGATTGGAATTCATTCTTGTTTGGTGCTCCTTTCATCATAGAATATGCTTGCTGTGTATTTCTGATTCTCTATTCCAGAATTCACCCATTTCTATATGCTCTTCTTCAACAATCAAATTTAT
>ML786061.1:511547-559509 GCA_009831015.1 Picea engelmannii | reverse complement strand
GGAATTGCAAAAACTCCTCCGAGCCAATCTCATATACCCCATTTCAGATAGTCAATGGGTATCTCCACTTGTCATAGTTCCCAAGAAAAATGGTAAGTGGAGGATATGTGTAGACTTTCGGGAGTTAAACAAAGCCACCCATATGGATTACTTTCTCTTACCATTTATTGATTAGGTGCTAGATACCCTATCCGGAAAGAAGTATTTTTCGTTCTTGGATGGGTTTAGTGGTTACAACCAGATACAAATAGCACCCGAAGACCAGGAAAAGACCACTTTCACCTGCCCTTGGGGCACATATGCTTATAGGGTGCTCCCTTTCAAACTTTGCAATGCCCCAGCCACTTTTCAAAGAGCTGTCCTAGCCATTTTCTCTGACTTGACCAATGATTGTGTGGAAGTCTACATGGATGACTTTACAGTCCATGGACAAGACTTCCAGGAAGCATTGGCCAATTTAGAAAAAGTCTTGATTAGGTGTAAGGAAACTAACCTTTCCTTAAGTAATGAAAAATAAAAAATGATGCTCACTGAAGGTATTGTTTTGGGACATCACATTTCTCGTTCTGGCATGAGAGTTGATCCGACAAAGATTTATATCATCACACAAATCAAAATACCTTCCTCACAAAAGGAAGTCCGCATCTTTTTAGGACATGGTGGCTACTATAGAAGATTCATTCAGAATTTTACAAGCCTAGCTACCCCTTTATTTAAATTATTATCCAAAGAAGCTGAATTTAAGTGGGATGATGAATGCCAAATATCTTTTGAAATTTGAAAACAAAAATTGTCAACTACCCCTGTATTAAGAGGACCAAATTGGTCCCTTCCTTTTCATATCTGTACCGATGCCTCAGACACAGCCCTTGGAGCAGTCCTTGGACAAAGAGAAAATCAAATGCCCTATGCTATTTACTTCGCCAGTAAAAATCTGTCTCCAGCTGAAGTTAATTATACGATCACATAAAAGGAATTGCTAGTTGTAGTCCATGCTATCAATAAATTTAGACACTATATTACAGGATATCAAGCTTTTGTACACACTGATCATTTAACGATCCGATTTTTAATGAACAAACTAGTAACAAATCCTAGAGTTACAAGATGGCTTTTATTATTACAAGAGTTTAATATCAATATTATTGATAGACCTGGTAAAGATAATCTTGTGGCTGATTTTTTTATCTAGAATGATTCATCTGGGAGATAATGCACCAGTAGAAGATACCTTTCCTGATGAAAACTTATTTGCTATTTCTACATTCACTCCGTGGTATGCATATGTCGTTAATTATCTTCTGATAGGGAAGATGCCTCAGAAATTGTCTCCTAGAGAAAAACAAAAAGTAATTCAACTACGTGAAAATTACACGTGGCACGATGATTGCCTCTACAAAACAGGACCAGACTTGGTAATCAGGAGATGTGCAAGGGAAGATGAAATTCATGATATTTTACAAGCCTGCCATGATGGCCCCCGTGGAGGACACTTCGCAGGCAAAAGGATCGATTACAAAGTTCTGCAATCAAGTTACTACTGGCCTCATATTTTCAGAGATGCTAAAACCTATGTATCCAATTGTGATGAATGTCAACGAATGGGTAAGCCTACTGCACGAGACCAAATGCCACTTCAAGCCCAAGTAGTCATTGAACCATTCGATAAATGGGAATTAGATTTTGTAGGGTCCATTAACCCTGCATCTAAAATGAAAAAGTATATACTTGTATGCAATGATTATGTGACTAAATGGGTTGAAGCAAAGGATTTACCGGCTGCCAGTGAACAATCAGTGGTATATTTCCTTTTTAATGATATCTTTACTAGATTTGGTGTACCGCGAGAAATTGTGACTGATCAGGGAACCCAATTCACCTCTCATCTAGTCAAAGCTGTTACAGAACAATACCAAATCAAACAAAGGAAATATACACCCTATCATCCATAAGCAAATGGACAAGTAGAATCCACCAACAAAGTTATTGAATCCATTCTTACCAAAACAGTACAGCTGCACCATAAGGATTGGGCTGACATATTATTAGAAGCCTTATGGGCTTATAGAATCACCTGGAGGAATACAATGGGACATACACCCTATGAGTTAGTGTATGGGAAACAGGTGCTTCTCCCCATAGAATTTTAGATCAAAACCTTCAGGACTGCAGTACAAGTTGGCATGAACTTGGATGAAGCCTAACAACAAAGACTCTTGCATCTTAATGAGTTGGATGAAACCAGGCAAAAAGCACTTCAAAGGACTACCCTCATTCAAGAACAAAGAACAAAATGGCATGACAAGTATCTCAAAAAGAAAAATTTTCAACAAGGAGATTGGGCCCTATTGTATGACAACAGATTCAAGAACTTCAAAGGTAAGTTAACCACCCTTTGGATGGGACCTTACGAAATTGACACTATCTACGATAATGGTTCAATCAGAATAAAGACAATTGATGAACAATAGACACCACTACTTGTGAATGGTCACCGATTGTGAGTTTACAACAAGCCTCTGTCAAAAGAAGAATTCCTGACTCGTATACTACAGAATTCAGACATGCAGATGATCAGTAAGGAAGGAGATCCTCCTACTGACCCACATTGATTGATTGGTTTATTTAAAACTTTTTGTACATAGGTGTGATCGAATTTTGATAATAAGTTGAAGGTAACAAAAGACCTTTACCTCCTTTTGTTTTACTTTCACAAATTTTCTTTTCTTTCGTAAGGAAGTTTTTAATAATCTATTTGATCCTTCATGAATTTTCTAAATATCAGTTGTAGGCATCAACAATATTCTGTTCTGTTTCGGTACCAGAAATCCTGTTTTGGTCCAGTACCAGTCAGGTACCAAAGTCTGTCCTTCTGTAGTACTATCCAGACATATTGACAAAGCATATTTTAAAATCTTATGTCAATAAATCTGAAGTATGAAAACATGCAACAACCACTTAAGACGAAACCACATAGCCAAAAGCACTATCAAATAACAACCCTTCTGTTGACAACTAAAGGGAAGTATTTTAATTTCTTTTGGTTCTGTTGCTTAAAAACAACTAAAAAGAGGGACACAATCTTTACCCATGATTTCTCAAAGAACCACAATCCACTTTAAATACTAGAAGTTGCCTTTACCCAATATTCAACATGATTTAAAGGAAAAATATATTAGCCTATAAGCAACTATCTCACCCTAACCAGATTTCAATAGTATTCATTGGATTATCTTATTAGAGAGTAACATATGAGTATATGAACACTCTCTACCATGGGCACACTACCAAAAATTTTATGGCAGAGGATGTACCAGTACCCCAAGGAAACTTTAGGTCATTCTCTTATGGACAACTTCAGACAAAATTATACATCTGGATCACTCTAAAAGAAATAATGTGCATAAAAGTTTATTTTTCCTTCAGACAAATCTTTAAAAGACATACCAAAGAAAAGTATATTCCTTCCAACCCAATACCATCCCACCCTGTAAAAAGGTTTTCAGACGAGCCTCCCCTATCACCGTGCAAAGCACTCTTTAATACAAACCAAAATAGGTGACTATGGACAAGAAGCCTCTGATGGAAAAAGGGTTTAAGAGACTAACCTGCTGGGATATTGAACAGGTCTGCTGGCAGCGGGTACCGGTCTGTGGTATGACTAGGCAAACCCATCAGGGTACTGAACAAGCTTGTTGGCAATGGGGCATTCTGCCTGGGGAAAGCACCTCTCACTAATTATCACAACTACCCCACCGGAGTACTGAACAGGCTTGCTGGCAGTGGGTTCTGGTTGAAACATGTCTCATCTATACTTATCTGATTGAAAAATCCACTTTTTTCCATCTAAAACAAAAAGAGTAAGGGTCATTATTGGCTCTCATGAGATACAAAATCCCAGATGAATTAGCAATATAATTCTCCAAGCAAATGTCCATTTGAGAATCACCCTAAGTCAACTTATCGGTCTGACATCTAAAGCCTACACTATCTAAGAAGGAAACTTCTTAAGAGTGGAGCCCTAACTAGGGAGCCTAATCTACTCGTATTGTGAAATTTATCTATAACATCCAATGATAGTAAAACTCTAAAGCAAGTTAGGTGGGATCTGTTCTTCTGGAAAACACATATGTATTCCCCTATTTCACTGTTGAATGCTACCTCTGTCAATCATCCATTCCAACAGGGGCAATTTCATTTTTTGCATGATATCATATGATAAGTGATAAGATGTACTTCTAAAATTTGTTTGATTCCTTTTACTCTTGTCATCTTTTCTCCATTATGATATCAAATGTTGAATCTTCTTGCCTACAGAGATACAACATCTTCTGCATGGGGGAAGGTCAAAGAGCCCCTTCAGAACTCTTTTCCAGACTCAAATGATCACTCTGCACAAAAGAAGATACACACATCAGAAGTACAGGGCATTCCCGTACCAAGTTTTCAAGAAGCTTTAGTCTAAAAGGATGAATTTTGACAATTGACAAGCAGTCACACATACTATGGGCATCGATCATACAAAGGTGAAAGCAAAGGTAAAATGGTATTTCTTTTCCTATGCTCATAAAACTACAATAAATATGAAAAGCTATATTAAATCCTACGACCTTAGTATTAAACCCATGCGCCTATCCCTCATACCTATATGCCTAAACCCAATTAACCCTCTCATAGCTCTTGAACATGGTTAAAGGCAAAAATCATATCAAAATATGAAGCATGCATAGTAATGATAACCCACGAATATATTTCGTCCTCAAGCAAATTCACGAACCTATCGTATATCATGAACCACAATCCAACATTAATTTCACCCCCCAAACGTCCAATCACCTATTCTAAAATGATTCTCTAATACCCGATGTCTTATCCTCATCATTACAGTAATGGGTAGATAAGAAATGGCTTATCTGGTGGCGAAGCCATCCAGATAAGCCTCTTTTGGTCGTATTTTTTCCTTACAACACCCTCACTCAAACTTATCATTCGCAACACCATCACCATACTTCCCCCTGTCGTGAGCTTTTCTCCAGTTCCGAGCCTGCTCCTTTCCGGTACCAAACCCTCCATCAATTCACTACACCCTTGTGCTACAACCCAACCCTTTTCTCAACTTATAATGATGGTTGTTACGAGACACGAACCGATTTTCCAAGTTTATAGGGAAACCGAGGAATACCAATTATGTCAAGAAAAATATGCTAGATTGGGGTGGATACCATTTCTAGAAAAATTTACAGGCTGGAACGAGAAGATATCTCAGGAATTTATACAAGGTTATGATGGAGAGACGGCATGTATAGGCAATCTACAACTGATAATTAATGAAGCAACAGTAAGGGAGGTTACGGGACTACCTAGCAGAGGAGATAAATACTTCAAAGGTGTGGGAATTAACAAAGAGATGTGCCAACAATTCTTGAAGGCAGATCATCAACATCCCGACTAGAAGAAAGAGATCCCTAGAAATTACATCAAAGAAGAATACCACCCAATGATTACCAATCTTCAATGATTTGTCACCTGTGAAGGCAGGTATGTCGTGACTTTCATTTATCACCTTAGGCTCCTATTGCATTTTGAAGGAGGCCCTGAAATCGATTTTCCCTATTTTCTATGGATGAGTTTGAATAAAATGGTAAGGGGTGTTAAATCCATCTCCAAAATAGAAAAGACTAGCATCTACCATCAAGGTTTCATTAAAATGCTAGTTTTGCATGAGCTTAGGAAATAGAGGATTAGTTGGAAAACCCTTATCACACAACACCTTCCCATAGGAAACAAATCTATGGAGGAAACCCAACATGGTCCAAATAAAAGTAAGGAACCCCAAGAGAAAAAGAGCAAGAAGGATAAAACAACTCCATCATCATCTAGGGCAGTGAGCCAACATGAAAAGGTAGGGTCCTCCTCCACAATCAACAAGACTTCTAAAAGCCCCGAATTAAAAGGTAAAAACAAAGTAGTTGAGGAGACTTCCACGGTGGCAGTTGAGAAAGAGGACCATCAGAAAATGATAAAGAAAAGGAATCATAGCTCAGAAACTAACAGTAAATAGTCTGTGGCACAATCCCCTGTCACCACTTCACAATTAGAGAGGAAGAAAAGGAAGCCTGCAAGAATTCCTGATCCGATACCTGCTTGTAAAAGAACTACAAGGAGCATGGCAAAGAAGGGAAAAACAATAGTTATCCCTCATACACAGGAAGATCCAATCGACCTTACCTTTCCTTCTGAGGATCTACCAATTCAAGATGACATCCCTAGTCTGACCGAAGAGCAAGCCACTATTAGTCTATGTGGGATGAGGGAGGAAGTCGAGGAGAGGGAGTGCACCCAACCATCAATGGTAGAATCAACAAAGAGATTGACAAGAGAACAAATGAAGAAAAGGATTGGGGAATTACAAAAACAAAATCAGGAACTCCAACATGAAGTAAAGGAATATCAACTTTTGGATAGATATATCAAAAAGGAAAATGAGCAGTTGAAAGAAGCCAGCCAACAAATTCAAGACAACCATGAGGAGACCTCTAACAAGCTCAAGAAGGTATTAAGACTCCTACAATATGTTAGGGTCATCAAAAGGGAGCTAAGAGAAGAGGCTTCAGTCATCAATATCATTGATCCACCCAAGTAAAGAACACAGTCTCAAGTTTTGAAATTTTGGATTTTGTTTTTGGTTGCATGAGGACATGCAATGATTTTAGCATGGGGGAATGTTGAGACCTGGAATTGACATTCTTATTACCCTATTTTACTCTTCACCTATACCTTTTTGGACCTATCTAAAGCTTGAGTGAATGACAATAATGTTATCACTTGCCAGTATTAAGGTCTTAAGGTAAAGTATGGTTAATTCATGTATTTTGTGGTTTATTGAGTTAATGAATTAAATATTTCATGTACTAATGCTCGATTTGTCATATGATCTTTGACCCCTAGATGACTAGATTTCCTGTACCAGATCTGTCGTAATCCGGTACCTACGCACCGAGATTGCTGCTGTCTGATTCGGTACCAAATGCGTCCTAAATCTTACCTGTGGTGATCCGGTACCAACGAACACACTCTGTTATGATCCGGTACCAACGACCACGCTCTGTCACGATCTGGTACCACCTTTTGCGCCCTGTCGTGATCCGGTACCATCTGCCTGTTACGATCCGATACTCATATGGAAGAGCCTAATGCACTAAGTTAAGTGCCAGATCTCGCCTAAGTCAAATGGTGGGCGTCTATTTGCTATGATAAGGACAATTTGTTAATTGCCTCATCCTCATGCACTTCGTGTCACGAGGATGATGCTGAAGATGTAACCGAATGATAAAACTTAAACAACTGATTGATTTGCAAATCCCTTTGCCTCCTTGTGTTTCACGATGTAGAATATTAAATAGCCATGGAAAGGATGGTAGAAGGAGAGGAGAGTTAGCATATTATCAATGTGTAAGCATCGTATGATAGTACAAGACATATTTTCTGAGTAAAGATTAATGGAAAGTCATTTTATCTCCATATTTTGATTATCTATGATTAAGAATAAGTTGAATTGTTAAAGAGAGTTTTTATGTGTTGAAGTGTGAGTGAGAGTAATGTGTGTCTTAAGAGAAAGCTTCCTGTAGACTTTAGCAGCTGACCTGTTGCAGTGGCAAGGGCCCACCGCCCAACAAAGGTCAGCCTCTTTGTAGATTAGCATTAGTGTTTGTTTTCAATAGTCTAAACATTGAATTAGTTAAAGTTTTAACTCTGTTTGATGATAGAAGTACATTTTAGATTAAGATTTCCATTTTATAATTGCTTAGATCTTTAATTACTCTGTTTTTACATGTGCTCTGTTTCTGTTCTCATGAGTTTGGTTTCCTTGAGTGATCATAGCTGTTGGCAGCAATAGTCAAAACTACTTGGAGAAGACCTAGTGAAGTTCATTGTGAACCACAACAGAACCAACATATTGACTGTTGAACTACCTATGTTATGCTGATTGATGTGTGATTTCTTTTAGAAAGTGTGGATTGCATAATTAGTTTCTGGGTTAGACATCAGAGTTGATCTATCAACCAATTCCATCTCATACTTGCATGTGCCATAATGGAATAGATAGCCTCTTTGTGAAAGACAACCAAAGTACATTGTAGTTTTCTATTTTGATTTGTTTCCATCCTGCATAATCTAGTTTAATTCTATACTTGTGACATTAGGAATTACCTTTCTTACTGGTGTCTTGTAACTCTGTTGATTACGAATCCCAGATTGATAATTAATGAGTGCATTATATTAGACATATAAGTAGCACAACAATGACTGACCTATTGCCTGATTTGGGTAAGCCAACAATGAAATTCATGGAAACATCTGTCCAAATAGTAGGTGGAAGAGAAATGGGTTGGAGTGTACCAAGAATTTTGATAATCTCGCCCTTATTGCGTTGACATTTATCACATTCGTCCACAAAGGTGCATATGTCCTGTTTCATACCATCCCAGAAGAAATATCATTTTACCCTTTCATAAGTTTTGGTAAAAACTAATTGGCCCATTGTAGCTAAAGTGTGAAACTCATATACCATCGTGGGTTTAAGGGCTAACTGTTTGCTTAAAACAAACGACCTTTATAGTGAAACTCTTCATTTTGCCAAGAGTACCTTGGATCAACTTGCGGATCCTGTTGAATTTTTTGGATTAGGATGAAACTTTTGGGGTCTTGAAACCATTCTTGTTGAACATCCTGAAGCCAGTTTGCTACAATGAATGAGAGGGAAAAGAGGGACCCTTCATCTTCACATTTTAAGGAAAGAGCATCAACCACCACATTTTCCTTACCCTTCTTGTAAAAAATCTCATAATAATATACAAACAACTTGGTCACCCATTTTTTTTTTCTTTAGGGATGAAATTCGTTGTTACAGGAAGTACTTGAGGCTTTGATGATCCATTTTAATTTGGAAGCGTTGCCCCTATAGATAAGGGAGCTAGAGATCCATTGCATACAAAATAGCCAACATTTCCTTTTGATAAATCGATTGGCCCAGATGTCGGTTTGACAATTGTTTGTTAGTGAAAGCCAAAGGTCATCCATCTTGCATGAGGACTGCCCTGATTCCTCTCCCAGATGCATCACATTCTAGAACAAAGGTCTTGATGAATTTAGGTAGGGCCAATACAAGAGTAGTGCACATAACTTCTTTCAAGGCTTGAAAGGATTTGTCAGCTGTTAGAGTCCAACTAAAAGCATTATTTTTAAGGAGAGCTATGAGAAGAGCCACAATTTTTCCACGAACTTGTGATAATAGCTCGTTAAACCCAATAAACCGCAAAGACTTTTAAGAGTTTTAAGGTGAGGCCAATTCCACATAGCTTCAATTTTCTTGGTATCCACCCTTACACCATCCTTGCCAACAATATGACCTAGGTACTCAACTTAAGAGGCGCCAAAAGAACATTTAGATTGTTTGAGGAAAAGTTGGTGCTTGGAGAGGAGATGGAGAACTTGATCTGCATGGGTGATATGGGCTAGCCAGGTTTTACTATAGATGAGAATATCATCAAAGAAAAATAACACAAAGTGACAGAGGAAAGGATGAAAGACATGATTCATGAGGCTTTGAAAAGTGGAGGGGGAATTACAGAGACTAAAGGGAATGAACAATAACTCATAGTGGTCCTCGTGACTGCGAAATGCAGTTTTGGGGATGTCTTCCTCTTTTGTACGTATCTAGTGGTAGCTCAAACGTAGGTCAAGTTTGGTAAAGCATTGAGCCCCAATGAGTTCATCTAGATGATCATCTATGACATAAATGAGAAATTTGTCCCTAATGGTAAGTTTTTTAAGGGCACGAAAATCAGGACACATGCACCAAGTTCCTTCCTTCTTGAGGACAATGAAAAAAAGGGAAGAATAAGGGCTGGTACTGGGACAAATAACACCTGCTTTAGACAATTCTTAGACAATTTTTTCAATTTCATTTTTTTGACCAAAGGGATGACGATAAGGGAAAAAATTAGGAGGAAGAATTCCTAGAATTAAAGAAATGAAATGGTCATTGTCTCCGTGGGAGGGGGGAAGGCCCTGGGGAGTTTGGAAAACAATGGAATGGAGGGAAAGTATCGCTTGAAGTTTGGGGTGTACCAGGGGTTTCTCAACTTATTGAATGGAATGGAATTGGGTAATGATGCTAAAATGACCTTTTTTGAGTAACTTTTCCATGCGATGGGAACTGATGTTCTCCAGAGACCTTGTTGTAATGCCTTGGAATTTATATTCTTGTCCTTCCTGTTGGAATTACATGGTTAATTCCTTAAAATCCAAGGTGATGGGGCCAATAGTGTGTAACCATTTAGCACCAAGAACAATGTCACAACCACCCATGTCAATAGAAAACATGTGAGATTTCAGGTTATATTGACCAATTTGTAGGCACACATTTTCATAATGCCCCCCACATTTCATGGAACCACCATTGGAAATCATGATTTGAAAATTGTTGACAACACGGATATAGAAATTTACTTCTTGAGAAAGGCGATGATGAATGAAATTATGGGTGTGGTCGCTGTCAACTAGAATGATGAATTTCCTATGATTAATGTAACCAATCAATTTGAGGGTTTGGGGACCAGAAAAACCAGTGAGAGAATTCAGTGAAATCAGTGGTTCAAATTCAGAAGGATCATAGGGAGACATAGGATCATCTATTTTGGGTAGCTCTGCTTCAGGTGAAACCTCAACCTCTTCATCAAAAACATCCTATGAAATGGCCATAAATTTTTTGTGTTCTTTACACTTGTTCCTGAGAAAGTGTTTATCATCACAATTGTAGCAAAGACCCTTGAGTTGGTGTTCAACCATTTCTTCCCTTGTTAATTTTTGGACCTTGAGAGTAGGGGCCTGAGGAGGAGGGGTGGTAGGTTTTGGGTGGGGAGAAAAAGTGGTTTTTCTTCTCTGGGGAAAGATGACCTGTTATGCCTCCTTGGCATGCTTAGTTTCTTCCAACCAAGTTTGGGGGTGATCCATGATGACCTGGGCTCAGATTTCATCCTTGAGGCCACTGATAAAGCATTCCCAGAAGACATAATCTGTCATGCCCTCCATGTGGAAAGGAAAGTGCTCAATGGAAGCAATAAAATCATCCACTGTTCCAGATTGTTTCAACTTGGTCAAACGTCCTAAATGGTGGGTGTCTGTGTCAAAGCGTTCATAGAGCTTTGCAAAAACTATGACCAAGCAACATACCCTTGGTGTGCATTTCAACACCATTTCCACCATTTCCATCATTCCATATCCAAATAGAGAATTCCATATCGAAGCTTGGTTAAATCATCAATGATACCATGCAGGGAGAAATAGTATTCCATCTGAGTAACCCAGGCTTGTGGATCCAAGCAATGAAATTTGTTTACCTCAACTCTGGGAAGACAGGGGTCATGAGGTAGGTAGGGAGTTGGAATGAGAGTGTATAGGATAGTTGGAGTCAACACCTTCAATATAGAGATATGGGTTAGAGGAGGAAGGACCCTAAAATTTGTTCATGAATTATTGTGGAGGGGAGTGGACTTCAACAATTTGGCTACCGAGCTATTCTTGGATAAAGTCCATTTTTGCATGAATGGTCAGAATGTCCTTATTTACTTAGGCCTGAAGGGTAGTAAGGTCAATACTCAGTTTCTGATTGGTTTCTTCTTAGTGGGTGGGAGCCATGAGGGTATGAGGGGTGGGTCCATGAACAAAAAAGCAGACAAGTGATATATACCACTATGATCAGGGCAGTGAAAGGAGACCAATGTGATAAGTGGGGAATAAGGGTACCGAGAAGGTATGGGTCCACAAGGTTAAAAAAGGGTAAAAATGATAGGTATCACATCGATCAATAAAAAAAGGAGAATCCAATGGGATAGGTCTCAAATAAGGGTACGGGTAGGCCCCATACATTTTTTTTAAACTCTAGCGGAGTTATACTCCAATCTGAATAAAACTGTAGTGTTGAAATGCCCAAATTCTTAACAGGAAAAAATGTGTAGTAATTTTGCAACTAGAATGAAGGAGGCAAGGTTACACAGCAATAGATCTTGTCTGTTCCTTTTCTATTATGTTTCCATCCCAAGGTTTAGGATTTTTAGGGTTCCTACAGACAAGGGTTTTCCCTGTGCTATAGCTCTCTGATATGCATGCGGGGTCGAATGGTAATACTTGACCCAATATCTCAGGGCACCAACTAAGGAGGCTAGATCGTGCCCTTAGTCGTACTACACTATTTACCAGGTACTAGAGAGTATTTTCCCAAGTGTTTTTCTCGGTGGAATTATAGAATTTAGGCGACTAATTAGTTGATCTATAGTGGGTTGCATGATACCTAGGCAAGTTTGTATACATGTGTTGTCTAATGCGCTACCACTTGAAGGGGTACCAACAAGGGTTACAAGGGTCTCCAACAATGTGAGCTTAAAAAACTCTTGTATTTACTGCGTGTATTCTTCCCCAACCATGGATTTATGCGTTGAATGACAGATCACTGTAGGTTAAAGACACCAGAACATGTCTCTACCCTGAATTTTTTTTAACCACAATTCTTGCCAAGGAAAGTGTTGTGATACCACTTGTAAGGTACGAAATGTAATATAATATGAAGAAACATGAATATTCAACAAATATCACTGGAACAACATAAGATGAGAAGAGAAACACCAAAAATAATACCTTTATTCAAAGAAAACAATGTTCACTTGCCTCTTCAAGGGGGCAACTTCTAGCAGAGTAGAGCTCTATTACAATAATTCTCAAGACAAGCTTTCTTATGCTTCCTACTCCTATTTATACTAATTTTATCTTCTAAATAACATTCTAGAGAAAGATCTTTCTAGAAGCATAAGCTTCTGTTAGGTATTCTTACATTGACTTGTTCACATTTATTAAATAGGCCTTACTAACTAATGTCGACCTTTATTACATGGAAAATATATTTAGGCCTTATTAACTAATGTAAGCCTTTATTACATGGAAAATATATTATTCTATCTACGTGAGGGATTAGGTCCCTAACAATACAAAAAATATGTGTTCATCAAGTCGGCCCCAAATCCTCCTACTCTCCTTAAAATTGAGTTGTAAAACAATGCTTGAAACCGGTTCCAATTTCCTCCCTATTTTGTGCTCAATCAGTTCACAAGACACAACACATTCTTTATCGCTCTGTAGCTATCAGGTTGGTCTTTGGAGTCAATGTCGACGGTCGATATGATTGGTCCAGATCACTTGATATCGGGACCCTCGGTTATCGGGTATCATATCGTTGAAACATGCCAAGGTTTGATAACAATAATCGAGGTCCCAATATGGAACTTTGATTGTGGAACCTTATTTCATAAATTCGTTGGTGGGGGTCGACCCTAATCAAATTTTTCCACGTGTATCTTGAATCATGCACACAACACCTTTTAACCTCAACATTCAACACCTGTTGGATCAGGTCTTTGATTAGATATCAACCATTTATTCATTCTTACATAGCACAAACCTTCAACCCACAAAAACCATCTGATCTCGAATCTGATTCAATATCAGTTGTCTATTTGTTTCACATTCCCCAGAGATCAGGACCTCCGGGGTACCAGGCTATCATCCCACCAGGCCCCCAGAGCTTCAACACAACCATGCTCCTCCATTCTTCCGGTATCTGGTATGCGATATTGCTAATGTAGTCTTCTACATGGATTCCTTTCCATGCGTACTCAATGATGTGGCATTTGTTGTGGTGTTGACGTGGCATTTTCGTGGTCATGCCATCATCACTTCCTCCTGCTCTTGTTTGTATGCCATGCTAACTCAACACTTGACACATGGCACTGCCCTGGTTTCATATGTGGTTCTGACGTGGTTTCTAAGCTGGTCCACCGGGGCATCGGGTATTGGGATCTTGGGACTTTAACAATGCACTGATGCTCCATCCTTTTGATATCTGATATGGAGATATCACATGTCTGGGGCACAGGGATATCGAGCCCCCATGATATCAACCCACCAGACCCTCGAATCTTTAACACTGTGATTTCGCACGATATCTGATATATACTAGGCCCCAATCCTTTGATCTTAGTTGTTGATCTCTGGATGATCAACGATCAAGATTTAATTGACTGCAGGTCCATAATTCTTCACAACTAAAAGTTAATTCCTTGCTCAGGGTTCTGTAGCTCTTTTGTTCGCATTCAAACTCAGTAACAATGCCTTTGCAATATAGATCCTTTGAAATCAAATTTTTTTATGGATGTGAGATTTATCTTTTTCCTAAATCTGGTTAACCTGTCCATCGAGCATCCTCACAGAAGTCTTGCGAAAATTTAATCAATGCGTGCCTGAGCTCTCTTTGCACCCTCAAAATTTACTTCAACAATCCGTGATCATGAACTTGCACCCACATATGGAACTTGGAAACCCTGTGGTTCTCTGCTTCCTCTGTCTGGTCCAATTAAAAAAATTGATTTCTTTCTTGATCTGTTCTTTGGTATTAGTAGTCTCCCCTTGTAATATCTTGTTCCTCTTGCCTTCATTCACACAGATCCATGTACCCAGAAAAGTATTGATACGCAGGGACATACTCAACTTCCTCTATTTGGTTTGATTTGTAGTATGGATGATTCTTGATCTCCTCTTTGGATGTAATAGTATGGATGCTTCCTCTATCATCTCACCTTCATTCACACAGGGTATATATGTAGTAACTCATCAACTCAACACTAACAATGTGCAACATTGTTTCCAACAATATGTCTCCTTTGGCATCAATGAAAACACTATTTCCAACAACAATGAAAACACTATTTCCAACAACAATGAAAACACTATTTCCAACAACAATAAGTCTCCCCTTGTCTGTGATATTAATGACATCCATTATTGTCACAATCATGTCTACCTTTGACATCAGTGACAACATAATTTCCAACAATCTTCCCTTTTTTAATTGATGGAAACACTTAGTCATCTTGGTATGTGATTGATGGAAACACTTAGTCATTTTGGTACTCCTTCAGTCTGCACAATGTTTCTCTCATCTAAGTTGATTTCTTACTACAAGTCTCTCTTTATGCAAATCTCTCCCTTTCTTTGTACTCTCCCCCTTTGACATCAATGGCAAAGGGATCTTCTCCCCCTTACACTATACTCTTAATTTTCTTTTCTGCAACCAACAACCTTCTCTCTTTCTGGAGTTCCCTGTTAGGGACCTAACCTCCCTAACCCCTCACATAGGTAGAATAATATAATTCCATGTAATAAAGGCCAATATTAATAAGGCCTAGCAATAAGGAAGAATAAGTCAAATGTAAGAAGACCTAATAGAAGCTTTCGCTTCTAGAAGGATCTTCCTCTAGATTGTTCTTTTGGATAGATAGATTTAGTATAAATAGAAGTAAAGGGTATGAGAAATATTGTCTTGGATATTATTGTGATAGAGCTCTGCTCTGCTGGAGGTTGCCCCCTCGAAGAGGCAAGTGAACATTTTTTTTTTTTTTTGTAACTAGGGGAATCGACAACAACAACAATATCGTACTCGCGTGACACGGGGTCGAATCCTTCCGGTTTCCTTATAACCCCTAGGGAGGAACACACAACCCGCAAGCACGCACTCCGAGTAAATCAGGGTGAGAATCGACCTTGAGACCTCTTTTTACATAATTCCTTCCATTTACATGGCACTTACCAATCAGTCTACACCCCTGCAGGGACATAAGTGAACATTTCTCTCAGTAATCAAAGTGCTATTATGGTGTTATTATGGTATTATCCCGATATTATTGTGGTATTGTTATGGTTATATCATTATTTCTCTTCCATTTATAACTAATTATTTCTGTTCTGCATACTATTTTATATCTAGAATACTACAAGTGGTATCAGAGCACCTTCCTCGACAGAAAAATGTGGGTTAATTTTTTTCAGGGTAGAGACGTATTCCAACATCTTAAAGCTATAGAGTTATGTCATTATGCACATAAACCTGTGGTTAGGGATTCATACACACAGGAAATACAAGTGGTACTTAAGCACACATTTGTTGACCACCCTTGTAACCCCTGTTGGTACCCCTTCGAGTGTTATCGCATCAGAAAACACCTGTATACGGATCGACCTAGATCTCCTAAATCCCTCCATAGATAAATCGATCAGCCACCTGACTGCTATAGTTCCACTGAGAACAACACTCAGGAAGATACTCTCTAGTACCTGGGTAGTCAGGTAGTACGAATAAGGACACGATCTAGCCTCCTTAGTTAGTGCCCTGAGATATTGGGCCGAGTAATATTGTTGGACCCCAAACGTATATCAAAGAGATATAACACAGGGAAAACCCTTGTCTATAGAACCCTTGAATACCCTAACCCTTGGGACAAAATCAAAAACATAATAGAAAAGATCTATTGTCGCGTAACTATTTCGTCTGCATTCGGGTTGCAAAATTACTACACATTTCTTCCTATTAAGCATTTGGGCATTTGTCACTGCAATATTCTTCAGGTCGGAGTATAACTTTGCATGGGAAAAAAATGAGTATAGTGGTCCTGCCATCACACTTATTTGGGACCTATCCCACTGGGTTCCTCTCTTCACCTCGATTCCAATGATACCTATCATTTTTAACCCACATTTTTTTGTGGACCCGACCCGTCTCCGACACCCTTATTTGGATCATATCCCTTTGGATCACCTTTTTATCCCTAATCGCAGTGGTACCTATCATTTGACACCATTTTTTCTTCATGGTCCCACCCACCCATCCATACCCCTTTTGTTTCCACTATACCATTTTCCTACTCCTTTTTCCAAATGACCACCACACGAGCCCAAGACCTCAATGCCTTGATTGCTGACAACCATAAGAACAAGGATGCCATCAAGCAACTCAATTCCAACATTAGCTCCATCAATTCAACTATTGATATCTTCAAGAACAGATGTTCCTACATCAAATACCTCAAGGAACAATGTTCCCACATCAAAGACCTCAAGGAACAATGTTCCTACCTCAAATACCTCAAAGAGCACTTCCTAGGCCCTTCCCAAAACCCTTCCTCTTTTGAACAACCATTTTATCAGGATGACCATGAATCTTCCCATTACCAAGGCCCTCATACTACCCACTTTTCCTGAGACCTCCACCCTCCTAGAATTGAGGTGAACAAATTTTATGGATCAGATCCTACAGGCTGGGTCACCCAAATGGAACATTATTTCTCTTTGCATGGCATTACTCATGATTTATCCAAGCTTCTTTATGGTGTCCTCCATTTGGATCCTTAATGATGGCAATGGTGGAAATGGAGAAAAAAGGAACACCAAGGGTATCTTGCTTGGACACAGTTTGTAGCCGAACTTTATGACCTCTTTGACTTAAACACCCACCATTTAGGTCGTTTGACCAAGTTAAAGCATTTTGGGATAGTGGAAGACTTTATTTTCTCATTTGAGCACTTTGCTTTCAAAACGGAGGGCATGCTAGATGCTTTCTTTAGGGAATTCTTTATCAGTGGCCTCAACGATAAAATTCATGCCCAAGTTCTCATGGCACACTGACAGACTTGGTTGGAAGCTACTCAACGAGCCAAGGAATACCAAAATATTGTGTCGTCCCAGACCCACAAACCCTCCTTTCCTCCTCGCTCTAAACCCACCCATTTTCCCCCTTCTACAACTCCCTTCAAGATCCAGAAATTAACTAGGGATGAAATGGATGAACGTCAACTCAAGGGTCTTTTTTATAATTGTGATGGAAAATATTTTCCCGGGCACAAGTGTAAGGAACAAAAGCTTTTTATGTCTGTGACTGAGGATTTTTCTGAAGAATATGTTGTTGTTTCTCCCATGGAGGAACTACCACTTCCATCTGAACTCACCCCACTCTCTAACCCACCCGAAGTTGAACCAGTGATTTCACTTAATGCCCTCACTGGCTTCTCTACTCCCCAGACTCTCAAATTAATTGGTTACATAAAAAATAGGAAATTCATCATCCTTGTGGACAATGCTAGCACCCATAACTTTATTCATCGCTACATTTCCCAAGAAGTCAATTGTTACATCACCTGTAATCCCATATGTTTTCTATAGACATGGGTGGTTGTGACATTGTTCTTGGTGTCGAATGGTTACATACTCTCGACCCCATTCTCATGGATTTTAAGGAATTAGCCATGCAATTCCAACATGAGGGACGGAAATATAAGTTCCAAGACATCACAACAAGATCCCCTGATATCATCAATTCCCATCGCATGGAAAATATCCTCAAAAAAGGTCAGTCGGGAATTATCACCCAACTCCACTCCATTCATGCTGTTGAGACACCTTCTGTGCATCCTGACCTCCAATCTATACTCTCCCACCACCAAGTTGTTTTTACCACCCCCAAAGAAATTCCACCTTCCCGTGGCATCCATGATCATTACATCCCTCTCATCCCATGCAGTCTTCCTCCCAATGTTCGACCTTATCATCATCCCTTTTCACAGAAGAATGAAATTGAGAAAATTGTTCATGAATTACTTGAAGCCGATTTTATCCATCCTAGTACTAGCCCCTATTCTTATCTTGTGGTCATGGTACTCAAGAAATAAGGTACTTGGCGCATATGTACTGATATCCGAGCCCTCAACAAACTCACAATCAAAGACAAATTCCCCATTCCTGTCATTGATGACCTCTTGGATGAATTGAGTGCTGATCAATATTTCACCAAATTGGATCTACATTCTGGATACCACCATATCCGCATGAAAGACGAAGACATTCCCAAGACGACATTTCACACTCATGAGGGTCATTCAGAATTCTTGGTAATGCCCTTTGGATTATGTAATGCTCCTTCCACTTTCCAAAGTCTTATGAATCATGTATTTCGTCCTTTTCTCCATCATTTTGTCTTAGTTTTCTTTGATGATATTCTCATCTATAGTAAAACTTGGTCATATCATCTCTTCCATTTGAATCAAGTTTTCCATCTCCTCTCTAAGCACCAACTTTTCCTCAAACAATATAAATGTGCCTTTGGTGCCTCAGAAGTGGAAAACCTGGGTCATATAGTTGGCAAGGATGGTGTCTGAGTGGATCCTAAGAAAATTGAATCTATGCAATATTGGCCTTGCCCTAAAACTCTTAAGAGATTGTGTGGTTTTCTGGGTTTAATGAGCTATTATATAAAGTTTTTTCAGAATTATGGAAAGATTGCAGCTCCTCTCACTTCCCTCCTTAAAAAGAATGCTTTCACTTGGACTTAAGATGCGGATCATTCCTTCCAATCCTTAAAAGATGCTATGTGATCGACCCTTGTCTTAGAACTCCTAGTCTTCACAAATACATTCGTATTGGAATGTGATGCTTCCAGGAAAGCAATTGGAGCCATCCTCATGCAAGATGGCAAGCCCTTGGCCTTCACTAGCAAACAACTTTCACAACAACATTTGGGCCAATCCATTTATGAAAAGGAAATGTTATCTATTCTACATGTTGAGGATATCTGGCACCCTTACTTATTGGCTCAACGATTCCAAATCAAAACTGATCATCAGAGTCTCAAGTATTTCCTAGAACAACGAATTTCATCCCCGACGCAACAAAAATGGTTGACCAAGCTATAAGGATATGATTATGATATCATTTACAAGAAGGGAAAGGAAAATTTAGTGGCTGATGTTCTTTCCTGAAAATATGAAGAAGATGGGTCCCTTTTATCCCTCTCCTTCATTGTACCAGATTGTCTCCAAGTTGTTCGTCAGGAATGGTTGCAAGACCCCAAAATTTCTAGCCTGCTCCACCAATTGCAACACAATTCTTCAGTTTCTCCAGGGTACTCTTGGCATAATGAAGAGCTTCGCTACAAAGGCCATTTTTATTTATCTAAGCACTCTTATCTTAAACCCACGGTGATTTATGAACTTCATGAATCACCCACAACAGGGCATTCCAGATTTACAAAAACCTATGAAAGGGTCAAACGTTCTTTTTTATGGGAGGGTATGAAACATGACGTCTGCACCTTTGTGGCCGAATGTGAGGTCTGGCAACGCAAAAAGGGATAAAATGTCAAAGCACTAGGCACACTCCAACCACTTCTGATTCCCCTTGCTATTTGGTGAGTTATTTCTGTGGACTTCATTGTAGGCTTACCTAAATCGGGAAATAAGTCAGTCATCATGGTGGTCGTCGATCGTCTCTCCACATATGCTCATTTTTGTGCTCTTCAACACCCATTCACAACTGCCATAGTGGCTCAACTCTTCATGGATAATATCTTCAAGCTTCATGGCATGCCTAATTCTATCATCTTTGACAGAGACCCCAGTTTCACCAACAATTTTTGGCAAGAGTTGTTCAAGTTACAGGGCACCCAATTGCATCTCAAAACTGCCTATCACCCCCAGACGAATGGCCAGACGAAAGTTGTCAACAAGTGTTTGGAAACATATTTGAGGTGTTTTTCATCGGAGAGGAAAAATCGATAGGCTCAATGGTTACCCCTCGCTGAATGGTGGTACAACACATCTTACCATACAACTACTTGCATGACTCCTTTTGAAGCATTCTATGGCTAAAAGCCCCCATCAATTCTCTCCTATATGCCAGGGGTCTCGAAGGTTCAGGAGGTTGACCCAAATCTTACAGTCCGATAGGATATTCTTCGTTCCCTCAAAGACAATTTGGTTATGGCTCATAATCACATGAAGGAACAAGAAGATCAAGGTCATTCCAAACACCAATTTGTTGAAGGGGACTAGGTATTTCTTTGACTACAACCTTATAAGCATCAAGCTGTTGAGCTCTCATGATGGCGTCTTCTTCAGAAAACACTCCTGACGTCGCGACGTCTTTGGATAACTGTGCGACCAAATACTTAAGGAACCACTCAAGCAGGAATGCTGGTGGGACTAGCACCTTAATTAAACTCTTCTAGAGTCTCCATTCTCAGATGTGATCAGAGATATGGTCCGCTTTTGTCTGTGCGAAATTGGCCAGCAATTCTGTGCCAGTGTCGTATCTCACATGTAATTGGAAATGGTTTAGGAAAGCCATTGCCAATTCGCCGAAGGAAGAGTATCTTGAGCGGTCGAGCTCAATGTACCATTTCACGACACTCCCTATGAGAGTATGTTGAAACAATCACAATTGTACAGAGTTTTCTTTCAACGAGTTAGACGAGCACCAAAGATGGAAGGTGGTCACATGATCTCCTGGATCTTCATTAGGCTTGGCCTCTAACTTTGGTATGTCCGAAGGCAACTTAGTTAGCATAGGGGGCCAACGCGGATCATGACAGATAGGGTCATTCAACAACCTTGTCAAGTCTGGCAAATGCAAGGTTGCCAGGAAAGGTAGTTTGGGTTGTTGGTGATAACCATGGAAAAAGGGACTTGGAGTTTGACTAGCACTAGGTTGCCAGGAAAAGTTCGGCTGCTGGCCTGGGTTCTGGTAAAAACCATGGCCATGACCAGTTTACGAATTCTGTGTGTGAGGAGACATCATCGACCGATTCCAAAAATAAGACGTAGATGGTTGGGCGTGCATTACATTCAGAGGACTTTGGGAAGGGTTTCCCCATGCCAATCCCATGGGGATAGACATAGTACCTTATCCGGGGTTCCATTGGTTGTGAAAAGAGTTGCTTTAGATCGACATTCCTGATAAGGGAACTGATCCCTGCCAAGAATTCCAAGGCCCTGATGCGAAAGAAGTTCCTAGGTTTGCCCTCTGTGCAGGAATAGTACCCTGCATAGGAATAGGTTGTCCGTAACAAGGATTGCCCCTAGTCGGGAAAGCAACTGACGAGAAAGTGTTGTTACCAAATGCATCGAACAAATAAAATAGTGTTGAACCTACCGACATATTATGAGAATGTGGTCCTTGAATCCCTGCTCCAAATAAACTATGGTGTGTAGGTTGCTCGACGGATTGTTGGTGGGTGCCACCGAGCGAAGGGGACGAAGGAGGTATATGACCTCCCCCATAAGGGAAATAGTTAAAAGGAGTTGAAGTGCCCCCTGTGTGGCGTTGCAGAGGAGCGTTAGAGCTCCCTGCCCCCAGAACTAAAGTCTGTGAAGTGGAGTAGGAAAGTACATGACTTGTACTTGAGCTAGGCATCTCGTATGAGAACGAAGGGCCTATCGCACTCGGTGTGAAAGGGGTTGTGGCCGCCTCCATAGACGGGATTGGACCACTGTTCGAGGTAAAGGCGATCGAGACTATGGTTGCTCGGATCGGTGACGATGGTTTAGGAGGTGGAAACTCTCCTGTGGTGACAACCGTAGTGGGAATTGAAGATTTCCCAGAAGAAGTGACAACATTTGCTTCCATTGCTGCGTGTGACACTTTCTGGCACTCATAAGGGTGAATCAGTATGATGATGGGTGTCGAAAGATCAATGGTTGTAGTTTTGGATGGACCAAGAGCTTTCGCTCCAAAGTCTAAAATGGTTGTTTCCTGTGGATGTTGGTCAAGTACAATTTCTTGTGACCCGATCGCTTCAAAAGACCCTTGTTGGTCTAGCTTTCACCTTAGTGGTGGCGGAGGTGGCTCTAGTGTAACTGGTGATAAGCCCAGAAGCCTTCATGACCACCGGAGCTCATGATCCTCCACTGTGTGAGAAGATCAAAGACACCCTAGGGCTTTCTATTTGTTAAAAAAAAACACACACACTAAAAAAGTCCCTCCAAGATAAAACAAGCAAACACTAAACTAGTTGGAAGAACAGTTACAACAACCAACACTAGAGAAACTTACCGGTGCAAGTGCAACTTGAACACGGAAGCACCCTCTGGGTATACTCTGCAAAACGTGGTCCGATGTTTGTCCTAGGTACTGCGGTATACCCCCGCAGTCACCTGTGTATGTCTTTAAAAATATAGGCAACTAGGTTTCCAGCGCGCGAACAATCACCAGGCGGGTATAGTCGAAAGTCGGATAGACCACAATGAGCAAGGTATTGAGACCGAAACCTGTCAGGGGTATCGAAGGCAAGTGGTCCGGAAGACAACTAAGGACCTCGAACGGATTTGAGACCCACGAAGCTCCGTGGCAAATGCAATCGACGGAATCTCAAGACAAGCCCTCTATATGTGTTCTCCACTACGATTGGTCCAACATTGGAGGGTTTATCTCCACTACCTTCCCGCACGTGACCTCATGTGTAGCCCCTGTGTTAGAGGGGGGTCCCGGATAACTTTCACGATACTGGACTTTGACACTCCCTAACTCAGACTCCAATGTTTGATTTAATGGCCTTGAAGAGTTTCCTCTCCAACCTAATTCAAGGCCCTAACCCTAAACTACTTGGTTGACCCTACAAACATAAAACGTCTAATGAATTTTAGATTTAGCGTTAATTTTTATGGCTTGTCTTAAGTCAAAGGTTATGAAAGTGAAACTAGTGATGTTTGAAAGATGAAAGAAAAATAAACAGAAACTGGAAACAAAATACCTTCACTTAACTCAAATCTTAAACTACTTTTCAAACTTAATTTTTTTTCTAAGATCTTTGAAAAAAAAACTCAAAGTAGGATTTCACTCGACTACGAGCTACTTATGATCTAAGTAAACCATCAAGAACTTTTTAAATCAAACACTTTTCCTTGGTTACTAATGCAAAACAACACTATTTAACCCAACAAAGAAATAAAAGATTTTTTTATTTATTTGAATGCTCACAAAGCAAAAAGGAAAAATATCAACAAGTAAAAACCAAGAAAACTTCTGGCCTAAGCGAAGATTGCAAAGAGTCACTTTAAAAATCACACACAAGCAAATTAAAATTGGACTCTCACACTTGTCTAAAAACCCTATAAAAGAAAATTTTGAGGAAAACTTCTTGATGAAAAAGAAAGCTATTGCTGTGATCAAACCTAAGTTACTGACTGCTATGATAGAGACCCAAAAATCTGAGAGGTATAACTCTTGTCAAAGGAAAGGATGACTGCCTCACCTTCAACAAAAAATTTCTCCACAAGCACACTGCTGACAGTTCAACAACAAGTGTGTGCACGCGAGCTGTGTAAAGTCAGAGTGCGTGTACACACGTGCTAGCCTTATACAAGCTGTGTGTATCTCTGAAAATCTGAGACAAATGAAAAGCCAAGCAATCCAACCCAGATAGAGACTACTGGTACTGAGAACCAGGATCTCTTGAAGACTCAGACACTTACTTTAACAGAAAAAGGAAAACAATTCAAGGAAAACTTTATAGAACAAACCAATCTGAGGTGAAACCTAAAATATAGACTGTAAACAACAAAGACTAGAAAGAGTGCCAGAAAACCCTTGAGAAGGACTATTTCTGACAGGGGAGAGGTTGACTGCCTCTCTAAAAGATTTTTTTTGGAATCATATACGCAACTGACACTTCCTCAGCTAGCGTGTACATGCTGGCTGTGAGAAGGTAGGGCGCGGGTACACGTGTGAAGACTTTATACAGGCTGCATGTACCTCTGTGGGTCTCGAAAAAGAAAAAAAATGCAGTCAAGAAAAGAAACAGAGATAACTGGTATGGAAGACCAGAATCTCTGTTAGCTCAGACTTTTGCAGAAACTTTAAAAACAAGGAATGAAACCAATTTTTAAAAATACCCAAAAAATATTCCCAGAAACCCTAGAGATCCCCAGTATGGTCGCCAATTCTGTTGTGGGTGGAAAATCCCTCCCACAGACTATCATTAAGGGTTTTATCATGCATGCAGAAATGACCTAAAGATTCTTACTTTTTACCATCATCCCATGCCTAGACCCCCATTACTCATATGTAAATACAAGGCTCAAGAGATTAAGTTAACGCACCTTATTCTTCGTGTTTGATGTCGATCCCTTTTCGCGCTTGGTCGTTCTTTGACTGCAACTCTCCTCCCAATGATGAACTGCATTCACTAAAGACAAACAAACAACTCCACATGCATTTGATCTATGAACTAATGGGTTAGAGATTTAATCAATCATACAATCAATATTCCAATAATGACAATCTCATATGGCGGGACGGGAAAATCAATTCTTTTATTAACTTTACAATGATACCTTACAATGATAAAGTCGACTACTACTCCTCGATCCTAGTCCTGGGCTCTTCTTCCACTGTCTTCCAACTGCTTTTCTCTATACTTCTCTTTGCACAAGGATGGCTAAAGGTTGGGACAAAGGGAATGCTTAATCAGGTATAGTCTCTTTACTATGATTCTCCTCTTCCAAATGGGACCCCTAACCCTTCTTTTATAGGCTAGAAGAAGCTAGGTATTTGGTCGAATGTCCAGCCATGCATGGCTGAAAGATTTAGTTAACTTACCCAAAGCTGTGTGTTCCATCAACAACTTTCCTTTTTCCGTGCTTTTGTAGGTACACGCAGGCTGTCTTGGGTCAACTAGCGTACACATGCATGCAACAATGTAGCAGGGCGCGTGGGCCTTTATAAAAGTGGTTTTTAAGAAGAGTTGTTCAACAGTGTTTTGGAAAAGAAGGAATCTGAGATGGCCTGATACCAGGTAAGCATGTATGGTGCAAATTAGGGTTATAAAAAATGCCCCCATGTGTGAGGTCAGAAGAGTATCTGATGGCCAAAATACATTAACAATATTCACCGATGTGTCGAACAAGTGAGCCCAGGGACCAGAAATCGGGAGGTGTCGTCTGCAAAATAATAATTGTCTCACCGAGATAGGCATACCCATGCTTGGGATAAAATAAAATCATGGGTACCAATCAAATACACTGTAGATCCATGTCATATAACTATATAAAGTGTAGCTGCGAGCAATACACAGCGGAGCTACATATCGAAATCAAAAATATATACGTGTAGAGTATCCATCTTCTAGAAGCTGATAAGGCATGATGGCTGGAGATGAGGTCTTCAGAACTCGAGCAACAACTTCAAAATATTCAAAACTCAGGTAGGAGTGTAATCTGAGTGTACGAATTCACTACCCAGAGGTCTTCGATGGCTTTTCGGTCATGGACTAGAGAATCTTGATGATCAGACTGGAGGCTTCATTGATTTCGAACAAAGACTTGATTGGACGTTCAGGATGGCCGGGCATGAGGGCAAGAGACAAACTCTAGAGGGGCTAAATCAGGCTTGGTAAAAACTTCCATTGGACAATAGCACGACAAATGATGAGACTCAGGTAGCATGGTATTAACATAAGTTTACGAGGCAGGAGGCAACACAAACTCTCCATATGTTTGGAAGAATAACCAAATGAAGGAGGACACAAATCTATGTAGCGAGAACAACTTCCTAAGGTCATATTAAATCCCAGAGTTTGATGAAAAAATGGACATATGTTCTTTATCCAAGGGCGACTCATTATGGTGCCAATAAAGAAAATACTTTTCCCTTCCTCTTTTTGGGGTATATTTGATTTTTTTTTCAATAATTTTGGAAAAAGAATAAAATAATGTTACATTACAAAGGAGGAATGAGTGTTGCAAACATACAAGTTCAAGATGTAGGGACAAGACTGATGTTCAAAGTAAATACACTCGGGAAAAATACTCCAGGGGCCAAAGGTGTCAAGACGCAGAGGCAAAGTGCTACAGGGCTTGCGTATAAGGCATGCTTTAGATGGTTCAATTGAGAGCAACATGGAGCTGGCATTAGGCCAAAGACGCAGATATGCAAATGCGATTAATAAAATACACAATGGTAATGTCCTTCGATGTGAGTTTAATGAGCCCAGAGAAGGTAAGCTCGGTGGTTTTTCATATTTAGAGAGTCTGAAAAACGTAAAAGCAGACTCCACTGGGGTACCTTTTTCGAAGGTAGTCTAGTCGGTTCGAAAAAGGGGTAAACTAGCACCAAAAAGACGTCTATTCAAAACCATTTTAACGAGTGTGAGAAAGACAAGATCACTCAGCCATTTTTTCATTTTTAAGGAGTCTGAAAAAAAGCTTAACTATGGATTCTGTCAGGAATGTTCTTCTAGACCATTTTAATGAGTGTGAAAGAATAAGGTCACTCGATGATCTTTTCAATTTTAGGGAGTCTGAAAAGAGCTTAACTATGGACTCCGTGGAGGTTCCTTTTTCGTACATTTAGTCCCTCAGGCCCGAAAAAGGGTTAAAATGATACCTGAGAGTACTCTTCTAGAGAACTGAAGTTCCTTAGAGTATACCTTTGTTCGTATAGTTGACCGTCCGGACCGAAAACAGGGTAAACTACCGCCGGATAGACGTGACTTCAAATTTTTGTTTAACGAGTGTGAAAGGCCACAAGATCGCTCGACAATCTTTTCATGTTTAGGGGGTTTGAAAAAGGGCTTAAAAGAAGACCCGTTATGTTTTTTGGGTCGATGCCTGGCATTTCCTCGTAAGACTAGGAAAAAACATCGCGAAATTCTTTAAATAGATCTGTGTAGATTTGAATCTCTCTAGGGGAACAATCAGCTCCGACGAAAACATTCTCCACGATGCCATGGGTTCTGGAGATATTGATCGGTATGGTTTCAGCGATAGTTGTCATATTACCCTCGGCATAAACCTCATGTGTAGCTAAGGTATTAATAGGACAAGACCTATCTCCAGTCATATTCAAGGTGAATTCTCTGGCTTCGATTCTGCTTAACTCTGGGAGGAAGTATGATCTGTGATGGAGATCGTCCTAGGGTTTGTCCGGACTAGTCATTGCTTCAATTACTGCTTCGTTGGAGGGAAAGACTAAGTCTAACGAATCGGTGTTAGCGAGAGAACCTTGAGCCCAAATAGGCTCTAGAGTCAGATCTAACTCTTGTGCAGGAGTTGGATCTGTGTTGGCCGAAGTTTGCTGGACTAAATAGTACGCTACTTCAGCTGCGAACAAGGGCATGGACATGCCCGGGTTCAACGTCCCTTCCATCATGGCCGATGGGGAAGGAAGTATCCACGGATCGTTGAAGTAAGTCATGCGAAACGACGAAACATGGAAAATCTCAACCTTATGGTGGTCAGATATGAACTTGACATTGCCTTGAGGGGGCGGGTAATCGAAGGTACCCATCAAAGATGGGCACAAAACCAACCCTACGTTGACTACGCCTGGTTGGGGATTATCAATCATCGGGACCGCAGATACCCCCAACAAAGGGTCAGGTCTAGAGAAAGACAATTGATCAATGGTCACAATCTGGTCCTCGTGTGGAAACAATAGGACCCGGAAAACTGTAGAAACCACTGCTTGCATGGCATAATTCCAACTTCTTCCTAACAAGAGATTGTAGTCGAGGGACACGTCGAATACTTCTACCTCGACGCACACGGTCTTCCCTCCTAACTGCACAGGGAAAGAGGGAGTGATACCATGTGGTCGGAACAAATGACCGTCGAAAGTAGTGAGAAGAGTAGGTGACAGAGACAAAATGGACTGGCCAATGGCCTTCCAACATGCCAACGACATAACGCATGTCGAGGTGCTCTCATCAACCACTGTGCAGAAAATATTCCGAGTAAAAGTTTTCGTGGGGTGAGCCACTACTATCTGAAACGCTGTGTGGTAAGGCAGGCGAGGTTTTAAGTCGGTTGTATCCAGCATGATGGTACCCGGATTACAAGTCTCGGTAGATCCTAAAGAGGCTAACAAAGTTTTCCTCTGGGAAGGGCATCTTTGAAGGACCTCCAAAGCGGACATCGCACAAGAGGTTTGAGAAAAATCATCCACCACGGAATAGTTCTGGGTGGCCCTTGCGTTTGGGTTGTGAGAAGATTTTTTGAACGTGCCTTTTGGGATGCGTGTCATTGTTTCGCCCAAAGTCTTCTTGATCTGGAGGGGAAGAGATGGGAGTTCAACTTCTTTGCCCTTCTCATAAGTGCTTGGTTTACTATAGTCATGCACTCTAGTTGATATAAAAGCATCACCCTTCATCATATACACATTCGCGGATGCGGGATTGTTCGAAGACGGAGAGGGTCCTTGACTGCCCCCTTTCGCACTTGTAGAGGCTTGGGTTAGGTTTTGCCCATGTTGAAATGGATTGGTTAACATGACGGGCTGTTGTTGTGTCACAAACTTTTGGGCCTCTGCAAGCTGAGGAAATTGGTGGGTCGGGTGGTCTTCCGCACACAAGTTGCACGGATACCTCACCTTCCGTTTCTCAATGTTGCCCCTACCAACATTATTATTGGGTTTCTTATCCCCCTTACCCTTCTTTCATTGTTTTTTATTTACTTCAGGCTGCTGGGTGGCCTTTGGATTTGTCAATTGCACTGTGTGTACATCCGATGTTTTAGTAGGGGGAGCAACCAAAACAGTGGTTTGGCTGGCCTCTATGTGTTGTATAGACAATTGTTTCAATTGCTTCGTCAGTTGCTCAACTGGCTTTGTTTGTGCTGAACCAACAATACCATCGACATGTGGTCCAACTCTCTGTCTGGTTTTATCAAGTATTGAGCATGGTGCATCTGGCAAGATCTCGTATAATAAACTGGACTGAGAATAGATTAGCTCAAGCTGTTGAGCTCTCATGATGGTGTCTTCTTTGGAAAAAACTCCCGACGTCGCGACGTCTTTGGATAACTGTGGGACCAAATAATTAAGGAACCACTCGAGTAGGAATACTGGTGGGACTGACACCTTAATTAAAATCTTTCAGCATCTCCATTCTCGGATGTGATCAGAGATATGGTTCGCTTTTGTCTGTGCGAAATTGGCCAGCAATTCTGTGCCAGCGTCGTATCTCACAGGTAATTGGAAATGGTTTAGGAAAACCATTGCCAATTTGCCGAAGGAAGAGTATCTTGAGCGGTCGAGCTCAATGTACCATTTTGTGGCACTCCCTATGAGAGTACGTTGAAACAATCGCAACTGTACAGAGTCGTCTTTCAATGAGTTAGACGAGCACCAAATATGGAAGGTGGTCACATGATCTCCTGGATTTTCATTAGGCTTGGCCTAGAACTTTGGTATGTCCGAAGACAACTTCGTCGGCATAGGGGGCCAATGCGAATCGTGACATATAGGGTCATTCGACAACCTTGTCAATTCTGGCAAATGCAAGGTTGTCAGGAAAGGTAGTTTGGGTTGTTGGTTATAACCATGGAAAAAGGGAACTGGAGTTTGAATGGCACCAGGTTGCCAAAAAAAGTTTGGATGCTGGCCTGGGTTCTAGTAAAAACCATGGACATGACCAGCGTACAGATTTTGCGTGTGAGGAGACATCATCGGCTGATTCCCAAAATAGGGCGTAGATGGTTGGGCGTGCATTACATTCGAAGGACTTTGGGAAGGGTTACCCCATGCCAATCCCATGGGGATAGGCATAGTACCTTTTCCGGGGTTCCATTGGTTGTGAAACGAATTGCCCCAGATCGACATTCCTGATGAGGGAACTGATCCCTGCCAATAATTCCAAGGCCCTGATGCAGAAGAAGTTCTTGGGTTTCCCCCCTGTGCAAGAATAGTACCCTGCATAGGAATAGGTTGTCCGTAACCAGGATTTCCCCCAGTCAGGAAAGAAGCTGACGAGAAAGCGTTGTTACCAAACACACCGAACAAAGAAAATGGTGTCGAACCTACTGGCATATTATGAGAAGGTGGTCCTTGACTCCCTGCTCCAAATAAACTATGGTGTGTAGGTGGCCCGGTGGATTGCTGGTGGGTGCCACCGAGTGAAGGGGATGAAGGAGGTATATGACCTCCCCCGTAAGGGAAAGCATTAAAAGGAGCTGAAGTTCCCCCCATGTGGCCTTGTAGAGGAGTATTAGAGCTCCCTGCCCCCAGACCTAAATTCTGTGAAGTGGAGTAGGAAAGTAAAGGACTTGTACCTGAGCTAGGCATCCCGTATGAGAACGGAGGGCTTGTCGCACTCGATGTGAAAGGGGCTGTGGCCACCGCCATAGATGGGATTGGACCACTATTCTAGGTAGAGGTGGTCAAGACCATGGTGGCTCGGACCGGTGACGGTGGGTTAGGAGGTGGAAACTCTCCTGTGGTGACAACTGTAGTGGGAATTGAAGAATTCCCAGAAGAAGTGACAACATTTGCTTCCATTGTTGCGTGCGACACTGTCTATCAATCGTAAGGGTGAATCAGTATGATGATGGGTGCCAAAATATCAATGGGTGGAGTTTTGGATGGAACAAGAGCTTTCGCTCCAAAGTCTAAAATGGTTATTTCCTCCGGATGTTGGTCAGGTACAATTTCTTGTGACCCGGTCACTTCAAAAGACCCTTGTTGGTCTAGCTTTCGCCTTAGTGGTGTCTCAGGTGGCTCCAATGTAACCGGTGATAAGCCCAGAAGCCTTCGTGACCGGTGAAGCTCGTGATCCTCCACTGTGTGAGAATATCAAAGACACCCTAGGGCTTTCTATTTGTTAAAAAAACAACACACACTAAAAAAGTCCCTCCAAGATAAAACAAGCAAACACTAAACTAGTTGGAAGAACAGTGACAACAACCAACACTAGAGAAAATTACCGGTGCAAGTGCAACTCGAACACAGAAGCACCCTCCGGGTATACTCTGCAAAGCGTGGCCCGATGTCTGTCCTAGGTACCATGGTATACCCCCGCAGTCACCTGTGTATGTCTCTGAAAAGATAGGCAACTAGGTTGCCAGCGCACGAACAATCACTAGGCGGGTACAGTCGAAAGTCAGGTAGACCAAAATGAGCAGGGTATCGAGCCCGAAACCTATCAGGGGTATCGAAGGCAAGTGGTCTGGAAGACAACTGAGGACCTTGAACGGATTTGAGACCCACAAAGATCCATGGAAAATGCAATCGACGAAATTCCAAGACAAGCCCTCTATATGTGTTCTCCACTACGATTGGTCCAGCTTTGGAGGGGTTATCTATGCTACCTTTCCGCACGCGACCTCGTGTTTATCCCCTGTGTTAGAGGGGGGTCCCAAATAGCTTTCACGATACTGGACTTTGACACTCCCTAACTCAGACTCCAATGTTTGATTTAATGGCCTTGAAGAGTTTCCTCTCCAACCTAATTCAAGGCCCTAACCCTAAACTACTTGGTTGACCCTACAAACATAAAATGTCTAATGAATTTTAGATTTAGCGTTAATTTTTATGGCTTGTCTTAAGTCAAAGGTTATGAAAATGAAACTAGTGATGTTTGAAAGACGAAAGAAAAATAAACAGAAACTGGAAACAAAATACCTTCACTTAACTCAAATCTTAAACAACTTTTCAAACTTAATTTTTTTTCTAAGATCTTTGAACAACAAACTCAAAGCAGGATTTCACTCGACTATGAGCTACTTATGATCTAAGTAAACCATCAAGAACTTATGAAAGCAAAGACTTTTCCCTGGTTACTAATGCAAAACAACACTATTTAACCAAACAAAGAAATAAAATATTTTTTTTTTATTTGAATGCTCACAAAGGAAAAATATCAACAAGTAAAAACCAAGAAAACTTCTGGCCTAAGCGTAGATCGCAAAGAGTCACTTTAAAAATCACACACAAGCAAATTAAAATTGGACTCTCACACTTGTCTAAAAACCCTATAAAAGAAAATTTTGAGGAAAACTTCTTAAAGAAAAAGAAAGCTATTGTTGTGATCAAACCTAAGTTACTGACCGCTATGACAGAGACCAAAAAACCTGAGAGGTATAACTCTTGTCAAAGGAAAGGATGACTGCCTCACCTTCAACAAAAATTTTCTCCACAAGCACACTGCTGACAGTTCAACAGCGAGCATGTCCACACAAGCTGTGTAAAGTCAGAGCACGTGTACACGTGTGCTGGCCTTATACATGCCACGTGTATCTTTGAAACTCTGAGACAAATGAAAAGCCAAGCAATCCAGCCCAGGCAAAGACTACTGGTACTGAGAACCAAGATCTCTTGAAGACTCAGACACTTACTTTAACAGAAAAAAGAAAACAATTCAAGGAAAACTTTATAAAAGAAACCAATCTGAGGTGAAACCTAAGATATAGACTGCAAACAACAAAGACTAGAAAGAGTGCCAGAAAACCCCTGAGAAGGACTATTTTTGACAGGGGAGAGGATAACTTCCTCTCTAAAAGAAATTTTCTGGAATCATACACGCGACTGACACTTCCTCAGCTAGCGTGTACACGCGGGCTATGAGAAGGTAGGGCGCAGGTACATGCGTGCAGACCTTATATAGGCCGTGTGTAACTCTGTGGGTCTCGGAAAAGAAAAAAAATGTAGTCAAGCAAAGAAATAGAGATAATTGATATGGAAGACCAGAATCTCTGTTAGCTCAGACTTTTGCAGAAACTTTAAAAACAAGGAATGAAACCAGTTTTTGAAAATACCCAAAAAATATTCCCAGAAACCCTAGAGATCCCCAGTATGGTCACCAATTCTGTTGTGGGTGGGAAATCCCTCCTATGGACTAGCACTAAGGGTTTTATCATGCATGCATAAATGACCTAAAGATTCTTACTTTTTACCATTATCCCATGCCTAGACCCCCACTACTCATATGTAAATACAAGGCTCAAGAGATTAAGTTGACGTACTTTATTCTTCGTGTTTGATGTTGATCCCTTTTCGCGCTTGGTCGTTCTTTGACTGCAACTCTCCTCCCAATGCTGACCTGCATTCACTAAAGACAAACAAAGAACTCCACATGCATTTGATATATGAACTAATGGGTTAGAGATTTAATCAATCATACAATCAATATTCCAATAATGACAATCTCATATGGTAGGACGGGAAAAGCAATTCTTTTCTTAACTTCACAATGATGCCTTACAATGATAAAGTCAGCTACTGCTCCTCGATCCTGGTCCTGGGCTCTTCTTCCACTGTCTTCCAACTGCTTTTCTCTATACTTCTCTTTGCACAAGGATGGCTAAAGGTTGGGACAAAGGGAATGCTCAATCGGGTATAGTCTCTTTACTATGATTCTCCTCTTCCAAATGGGACCCCTAACCCTTCTTTTATAGGCTAGAAGAAGCTAGGTATTTGGTCGAATGTCTGGCCATGCATGGTCTAAATATTTAGTTAACTTACCCAAAGTTGTGTGTTCCGTCAACAACTTTCTTTTTTCCGTGCTTTTGTAGGTACACGCGGGTTGTCTTGGGTCAGCTAGCGTACACACATGTGCAATAATGTAGCAGGGCACGTGGATCTTTATAAAAGGGGTTTTTAAGAAGAGTTGTTCAACAATGTTTTGGAAAAGAAGGAATCTGAGATGGCCTGATGACAGGTAAGCATGTCTGGTGAAAATTAGGGTTATAACAATTATGTAGGCACCATTGTAGGTGAACCAAAAATATCTGATTTCTCTTCTGCAATCTGCTTCTGTTGGATAGAAGGTGTTGAGGCTGCAGTAGTTGTAGTGGCCTTCAATGCATCCTTTGAACAAACTGTGAAGATGATGAATTTTGCAGTATAAGATATTACTTTGCGACATTTTTTTGGTGGAGCAGTAGTTGAAACTACCTCTGGTATCCTGTAGAATTGACCCCCCAGAGTAATAATGACACTACAAGGTCAAGACTCATAAACAACATGATGTTTCCACATATATGGTTGGCCCAAAACAACATCACAAACATCAAGTGGGGAAACATCACACACTACCTCATCCTTGAAGGGTTGGATTCCATAGGACATGCGACACTTCTAGCTAACACAAAGATCTCATCCCTGGTGAAGCCACCCGATGTTGTATGGTTGCGGGTGTGGTGTTGTAAAAAAAACTAACTGTTTGATGACCTCAAATGAGATGACGTTCTTTTGGCTACCGCTATCAACAATGAAATGAAACAGGGTCCCCTTCACCCACATTTGTGAATGGAAGAGGTGCTCCCCCTCTTCAGGATCTACTGGTTCTTCTGGTTGAATTGTTGCGGTCGTGATAGTAGCAATAGGGCCTGCGTCAATGATCTGTTCATTTTCAATATTTTCTAGATAGATTCTAAATCGGGGTTTGGCTCCTTGTCTTTGGCCTTGGCCACCAATGACTTTTTCTAGCGACATTCATTGGTGTTGTGCTAGGTGATTTTGTTGAAGTCGCACCACTTCCCAGTGTCATTCTTCATCTTTCCTTTACCCTTATTTTCCTGTGTCTTGGACTGGTTGTCAGAAGGTTGTTTGTTAGGGCCGTCTTTGCCATGCTTTGGTTGTTGCACATTTGCAAAACCGAACTCCCATTTGTTCTGGTTTCTAAATTTTTGCTCGATTTTGACAACATATCGATAGGCAGATCCCAATGATGATATGTTTAGGAAATTCATTTTTATTTGGATGTACCTATGCAGATCCCCATAGTATTTCAGAACCAGATGCCGCTCAGAGTCTTTGATACCCATCTTGGTGCGCAAGGTATGGAAAGTATTTGTGAACTCCCACACTGTTTGTCTCTTCTCTTGCTGTAGTGTGGTCCATCTCATGTATTGGTCTTCATAGTTATCAACATGGTAGTATTGTTCCTTGACTGCATCCACAAAAAAATACCAAGTGGCCTTGGCCCCATATATTCTAGATTCCTCAGTGGAACTTTACTCCTAGTAACTTTCCCACCAATTTTTGACACGTGGGAGAGCCTTGAGCAGTGCAAAGGTGATATTTTCCCTATCGGTAAAATTGTGAACAAAGAAATAACCTTCTAGCAAATTCAACCATTTTTCTAAGGCATCTGCATCTATCTGACCTTCAAATACGAGAATATAAAAATTAACTTTACCTTGAAGGGAGAGGTTCCTCCAAAGTGGCCGCTTGATGAAGATGTGATTGTTTCTATTGGCATGCGTTGAAGGATGTGGGAAAAATTCTCCATCATTTCGTCCCTCTGTCGCGTGAGAGCTTGCTCAAGCAAACGGTTAATAGAATCTTTTGCTCCACTATTTTTCTTTTCTGTCGCCATAGAGGGTTTCTTGGGCATGCGAGAGTGATTGTCCTCAAGAGAGACAAGCTCGAGAAAAAACTTTCTATACTTGAACCTCGTCAGGGACATGCACTGAAAAATGATCAAGAGCAGCTTGCTCTGATACCACTGATCCAGATTATTTTCGAAATTAAATGAAAGCAAATATATTACAATGAAATACACATAAAAATTACTAGAAACAGAGAAATACAAAAAGACATGATTTCTATTAATGAAAGAAATGTACAAAGATTGTAAAAATACAGAGTTGAAGACTCGCTAGAATGTTAGCAGCTTTATCTCTGAGAAGAGATGTGACGACTATGCTCATTCACAAGAAGATGATTACAATGAGGCTTTGAAGGCATTTTTATGATAAACATGAATGCCAAAACCCTATACATCCAAAAACCTAACCCTGGGAGATGAAGCGCCAAATGTCATGTGGGCCTCGTTGGGGTAAGTTAGTACATTAACTTCCTGGGGTCGTAACTTTTGCATACGATCTTTGTTTTAGGCACGTGATAGCTAGTTGGAAAGGTCTTTCCGAGAACTACACATTATTTCATCAAACTCTGACTCCGTCTACAATTTGACTGTGGCAAGACAAAAAAACACTGTTTAGAGCCCCAAAACAACCCTGAAAGTACAAAAATATGTACTGACATGAAAAATTCCAAAATAAGCCAGTTGGAATAGGTGGGAAGCCACCAATATCCACCTGGATGTTGTGTAGGGATTCAGGATAGAAAAATAGTGCAGAACCCACAATTATAAAGAAATTTCCCCATTACATAGAAACATGTTGAACTGAAAACTGTCAAGATGAGCCAGTTGGAATTTGGAACAGGTGGGTGGCCACCAATATTCACCTGGATCACCTCTTTCCTTCAAGCCTTCACCTATACAAATCTGTTTCTATGTCTATTTTTTCATAGAACTCTCCTCCAGTTCACAATTTGCATAATTTCAAAAGTTCCTTATACCTTGCACTTCCCAACCACCCTTAGATAATTACATGATCTTCTCTTCCATTCTCTGGCATCCTTGGACCTCAGAGCCTCATAGCTTCTCTTCCATAATTCATTTGCACACAACACACTTTTTCAAAACAATTTCTGGCATCATTACTTATAGATCCCATACACTCAATGATTTGTCCACAAACGAGAAATATGTGTTCATCAGGTTGGCTCCAAATCCTCCTACTCTCCTTAAAATTGTGTTGTCAAAACAATGCTTGGAACCGATTCCAATTTCCTCCCTATTTTGCGCTTTATCAGTTCACAGACCACAACACATTCTTCATCTCTCAGTAGCCGTTGGATCAGTCCTTGGAGTCAATGTCGACTGTCGATATGATTGGTCTAGATCACAGCATATCAGGACCCTTGGTTATCGGGTATCATATAATTGAAGTGTGCCAAGGTTTCATAACAATCGTCTAGGTTCGGGTATGGAAATCTAATCAAATTATGTCGTGTGTATTGATTTGTCACCAAGACCATTGGGTCATTGACCTCTTGAATCATGCACACAACACCTTTTAACCTCAACACTCAGTAGCCATTGGATCAGGTCTTTGATTAGATATTGATCGTTGATCCATTCTTACATAGAACAAACCTTCATCCCACAACAACCATCCTATATGGAATCTGATTCAATCTGAGTCATCAATTTTTTCTGCGTTCCCTAGATATTGGGACCATCAGGGTATCGGGCTATCATCCCACTGGGCCCTCGAAACTTCAACACAACCATGCTCCTGCATTATTCCAGTATCTGATATGCGATATTACTGACGTGGTGTTGCATGTGGATTCCTTTCCATATGTATGACGATGTGGCATCTATTGTGGTGTTTATGTGGGATCGTTGTGGTCATGACATCATCACTTCCTCCGACTCTTGTTTGTATGTAATGTTGAATAAACAATTGACATGTGGAAATGTCCTGGTTTCATACGTGGTTTTGACATGGCCCTGATGTGGCATCTTAGATGGCCCACTGGGTATCGGGATCCCGAGACTTTAACACTGCACTGACGTTCCATCCTTCCAATATCCAATATGGCGATATTGGATCTCTGGGGCATAGTCTATTGGGCCCCCATAGTATTGTCCCACTAGACCCTCGAAGCTTTAACATTGTTCTTTCACACGATATCTGATATATGATATATATAGAGCCCCAATCCTTTGATATTAGCCATTGATCTCAGGATGATCAACGACTAGGATTTAACCGACTCTGGGTCCATAGTTCTCCATGTTAGAAATAATAGGTGTGCTCGTTTAACCATAGAAAATATAACAATATTGTCACCCAACCTTAGGTCGAAGCCACCCCCAAGCACCTTAACCTTGATAGAGAATAATTCCGGAAGAAAACCCTAGGCCTAATAGCCAATCAAGGTAGCACATCACTCTCCAGAGTTAGCATACCAAGCAGAAAGTCCAAACCATAACCACGAGAAATTCCAAGACTAAGACGAGAATACAGGTTGCAGTAGTTGCAACTGTAGCTACTCTCCACACTTGCGCACTTACTTAGTTTCTGAAGTGCACACTTACATTTCTGCAGTTGCAAGCTGTGTGTGTCAAATGAGTTTTGGCATCCTATATTTATACTGCTCGTCCTTAGCTATCTGGGTTAACTTCTCATTCTGAAGGCTAAAAAATCAATATTAAATATTTCCTTTAGCCAACTTGTCTTCTAGGGTTATGTCCAATGCTTTAAGGTTTCTTCTTGCTTCCCGAAATATTCTATTCTTGTCATGGTTACTTATGGAGGTTAATACCTCCTACAACTACCATAATATCAACAGTCCCTCCTAGATAGGGAGGTATTGAAAGCAATGGTCTTGATTACAAACATACCATTCAATCGGTAGCATCATCATAGCCATACATGCTATCTCATGATTAGATCATGAGCACCCTCATCATTATCAATATCATATAATAGCATCAACTGCATCATCTCTTGAAACCATAGTCCATCTGAGTAATCAGGCATGATACTGAATAAGTCACTCACTCCATAGAGTGATACAAGAACCATTCTTCTAATCCGGACACATTTCCTAGAAGAATAATTATTCCAACAGATGCTGGAAGCCACGCCATGGGATACAAGGACTATTCTTCTAATCCAGACATAAGTCCTAGAAGAATAAATTTCCCAGACCATTTTCTGCCTGGAAAATGTCTGTCCACTAGCACACTGACTATCCATCTATCCAATAATCATTTTCAACACTAATGATCATCTACATGGCAATCAAAACAATGTCATTCAATATAACACAACTGTGGCTATCCATAGTAGTACACAACTACTATCTAGTGGTACACAACCACACCAAGTAGCACACAACTACTTAATCAGTGACCAATAGTCACAACCAGTGGAACAAATCCACCACATTAGCATACATCTATTTTCCAGAGACATACAGTCTCCATAGAAATCATATCATCTGATATCAACCTACATAGAAACAATATCATGTTATAAACTGAGTCATCCGGGCCATTCTTCCACTCACATCTGTGAGATCTAGAAAAACATATGCCCTCAAAAAGTAAAGCATCAACCATGGGCTATCTGGAATATTCTTCTCAAGAACAGAAGAATAATTGTCCCTGATTTCTGAGCCTGGACCATTCACCTAACTGGGCCATTCCTCCAGGACTAATCATAGTGCAAGCTAGAGAGAATGACTCTGCCCTAGGGAATGTCTATCCCTGATTGTTGAACCTAGACCATTCACTAAACTGGGCCATTCCTCCGGCACTAATCAAAGTGAAACCTAGATAGAATGAGTCTTCCCTAGGGAATGACTGTCCAGGCCATTTCCTAATGGAAATGACTGTCCTGCACCAACCTCCAAAATACACCATTCTTCAAAACTGCTCACAACTGTGAACTTCGAAAGAATCACTGCCCGACGAGGTAGACCATTCGGCTTGATCACTACTCAGAGTGATTGCCAAGAAGAATGACTGTCCTAGACCATTACCCCACACTAGACACAAGGGGAATCACTATCTATGGTACATCCCCAATCTATCAAACCATTTTCATTACGAAAATGACTGTCCGATCTAGACCATTTTCCGAACTGGAAAATGCCTGTCCGTTAGAAATCTAAAACCATTTTTTGAACTGGAAAGGAACTGCTCATCCTGGACCATTTTTCGAACTGAAAAATGACTGTCCATAAATCAATAACACATCAGTGCTGCCTCCCAAATTGGGAGTAATCTCTTCCTTTTTCAATAAGGAAGTCGTCTCCACGAGCCCCATCTTGTTTCTTAAGTATGCAAACTTTTCATCTTGGAAAGAGGCTTTATCAAAATATCTGCTATATGCTCATCGAAGGAGATATACTAGAGAACCACTTCTCTCTTTTGGATCTTATCATGGAGAATATAATTATTGATCTCAATGTACTTCAGTCTATCATGGAACACTGGTTTTCTCTGAAGGCTTTCACATAGCTCTGATCATTACAATATATCATGGTTGAAATCGGTACTTTTGTTTCCCGCTAGCTCATGACATTGTGGAAAAGCTCAAATTGAAACATATCCACGTAGCACTTCTTTTATCATCATGAGAGTTTGTCATGTATTAGCAATATATCATCCCAGAATTCTGAGTAACCATTCTGATACACCATCTCTGTCATAGAAATTTTTCATCACGCTTCTATTGTGCATGAGAGGCTCTGCACCAATTTGTTTGAATCCATACAAGGTCTTCTTCCATATGCATACAATGGTCTCTTTCTAGTATACCTCAAAACCTTGAGGTTTCTCTACATACATTTCTTCTTCAATTACTCTATTCATAAGAACATTGTTTACATTCATCTGATGTAAACTCCAACCCATGGATATTGCAGAAGATATAATGACTCATGTAGAGGTATGTCTGGTTACTGGAACAATCTATCATCATAGTCTTCTCCTTCTGGGAGAAGATCTAGTTCTAAATCTCACAATGCTTCCATTCATAAGTCTTTCATACATTTTTCTTCATCACAACTTCCATTTCTTCTGCTTGATTGCTTCTAGTGGGTTCAAACCAAGCTGGTAGTCTTATGATTCTTGGTATAATAACTGGTTGTTCTTGGCTTTTCTTTCTTTCTTGGAATCTTCGTTCTCTTCCTCATGTCTCTCTTTAGCTCTTGGGTCCATGGAGTCTTCCATAGATTCCATACCCTGAATATTCCGACTTCTTCCTTTCATCATAGGATTATGGATGTAGATGGAAAACCAAGGATACTTTAAGGATTCTTTTCAAAGAAGACCTCTTCTAGAGTCAAACAGAACACATATTGTTTATCGTGGTTGCTACTTTCAATTGGAACATGGACATATACTTCATAATCCTCAATGGATCATATCATTTAGGATTAGCTCCCTCCTAATCCTTGCTTCATGCATGAATGCATGCTCTTCTTTTGGAATTATATAATCAACTCCCTCCATCTAAGAGAGTCCAGGCTTCCGTCTGCATCCTTATTGCCTTCTGCAAAGTGTCAAAATTCTTTTTCTAATTTCCTCTTGATTGTTGACTTCTTTCTGTTTTTACTTCTTCTGGGTTTCTTCAAGTTTGATTATGATTTCGGATTATCTTGCAATTGTTACTTATGTAATAGCTTCCACATGAATTGTTACCAAGGATTTTCAATGTACTTCATCTTTTTCATTTGTATTGCTTGACTTGTAGTCATCGTGATAGCAATCCTTATCTTGTTATTCTTCCATAGGTATTGTTTCACTTGAACATATTATCTTCTAAGAAAAAGATATGCAACATATGTACAAAAACTATGTAAACATGGTATGCACAAGAACTATGAAGAATATTGTTACCTTGTCTTAGAAGAAGTATGTTTTATCCTGCTTGACTTTCTTTGAGGGTTCCCTTTCTTTGATAACTGTTGCTTCCTCTATTTCCTTCCTTTTCTTTAACTCAAGACAGTGGTCCTTGTAGTGACCATATTTTCGACAGTTGAAGCATTGTATCTTTGACATATCCTTTTCTTGATTTGGTTTCTTCCTTGAGCCAAACTTCTTCTTATTCTTGAAATTATTGAACTTTGTTGTACAAGCTTGATCATCGTATTTCTTTTGGGATTTCTCTTTTGCGTTCATCCTTGATTCTTCTTGTGCACAACAAGTCCAAAGTTCTTCAAATGTGGGATACTCCTTTCTTGTGTTCATGCTTGCGGAAAATGCATCCCATGTCTTGGGAAGACCATTGAGTACTATATTTACCAGTTCCTTCTCTGAAATGATTTCTTCAATAGCTTGTATTTGATCTCTTAACTTAGATATTCTCACAAGGTATGATGTTATGCTGTCATCATGATTCATTTTCATGTCACCGAGCTCATTCTTCAGACTCATTACTTGTCCAATGTTTATGACTGAGAAGAGGTTCGTTAGGGCATCGTACATTTTCTTAGATGAGTCAATATGAGAGATGTAGGGTATCGAGTGGTATTTTACAGAGTCCACTATGATAATCATGGCATTGATGTCATTGTCTTTGAACTTCTCCATAATTTCAATGTTCTGAGGTTCCTTCTCTTTTCTTCTTCAAACTGTGGTTCCACGATCTTTCCTTTCATGATATCCAACACTTTATTCTTGGCAAGGATGAGATCAATCCTTGTCTTCCATGCTCTGAAGTTAGAAGCCCCTTCTAACTTGTTTTTTGACTTCATAGAGTAAGTCATGACTGTTTTGACTTGGTCAACCTTTGACTTTGACTAAAAACTCAAACTTGACGTCTTAGCTTGCTGAGAGTACCAAGAAGTACGCTAGGCTAGGGCACACTAGGCTATCCAGAATTTAGGTCAATCTCTTCACTTAAGGTACCTCAACAAGAGGGTTAGGGTTTTGTTGCTGCAACAAAAACTAACTGCAACTGCAACTGTAACTGAGCAAAATCCTCCCAATCTATCTTCCATCTGTTAGACTGTCCAAAGATAGTGTGGGCCCATAACCTGCTAGAAATAATAGGTGTGCTCGTTTAACCATAGACAATATAGCAATATTGTCACCCAACCATAGGCCAAAGCCACCCCTGAGCACCTTAACCTTGACAAAGAATAATTCCATAATTAAACCCTAGGCCTAATAGCCAATCAAGGTAGCGTATCACTCTCTCGAGTTAGCATACCAAGAAGAAAGTCCAAACCATAACCAAGAGAAAGTCCAAGCCTAAGATGAGAATACAGGTTGCAGTAGCTGCAACTACAACTACAACTACTCTCTAAACTTGCGCACTTACTCAGTTTATGCAGTGCACACTCTTACATTTTTGCAGTTGCAAGCAGTGTGTGTCAAATGAGATCTAACATCCTATATTTATACTGCTCCTCCTCAACTGTCTGGGACGACTTCTCATTCTGGAGGCTAAAAAATCAATATTAAATATTTCCTTTAGTTGACTTGTCTTCTAGGGCTATGTCCAATGCTTTAGGGTTTCTTCTTGCATCCCAGAATATTCTATTCTTGTCAGGGTTACACATGGAGGTTAATACCTCCTGCAGCTACCATAATATCAACACTTCACAACCAAAATTTAATTCCTTGCACAAGGTTTTGTAGCTCTTCCATTCACATTCAAATTCAATAACAATGCATTTTCAATATAGAGCCTTCGAAATCGAACTTCCTTATGGATGTGGGATTTAGATTTTTCCTTAATTTGGTTAACCTAGCCATTATGCGTCCTCATAGAACTCTTGCCAAAATTCAATCAAAGCGTGCTTGAGCTCTCTCTGCGATATCATACTTGACTTCAACAACCTGTGATCATGAGCATGCACCCACATCTGCAACTTTGAAACCTTCTGGTTCTCTTCTTCCTCTGTCTAGTTCAATTCACAAAATTGATTGCTTTCTTGATCTGTTCTTTGGTATTAGCAGTCTCCCCCTGTCATATCTCATTCCTCTTGCCTTCATTCACACAGACCCCTGTACTCGGAAACTTATTGACGTGCATGGACATACTCAACAAAGTGCCTCACTTTCACCAACCTATCTCATATGGTGTGCCTATAATATAAAAAATAATGTTTTAAATAGGTTTATTTTTTCAAATATTATTTTTTAAATCATATTACAATGATAGGTGTTTATTTATGAGATTTGGTTCTTGGACATTGTTCATAGATTCGTCGTCTACCACATCCAATGGAAATCTTCCACATGCATCCTTACAATGTACTTATATTTGTTCTTTTTATCATCATAGGAGCTTGGGGTTTGGGTTGGGTTAGTAGTTCAAAAACCGTGGGCGTAATCTTGAGACCAAGCACATTCATTGTGTAGAAGCTAGGCATGTTTCTTTCACCACTGCAACTCCCAACATCGTCACTCATCATTCTTTTGTGTCTCATCCCGACCATGGCAGTGGCATTGTTATTGGACGTCGCCCCCATCAAGCTACCTCTGGAGACTATCGAGGTGGATTGGCACTGAGAGGTGCCTCTTGCTATGGGACTGTTTAGTCTTTATGGAGCGAAAGAGAAATTGAGGGCTTTAGGTTTTCTGGGATTTTAAGGGTAGATCCAAGTAATCAAGAGCTTCTATAATTCTTTTGCTACTCTGTGATTTTTGAACTGTAGGGGAGTTTACACAATTTGTAGAAATTGGAAAAATTTGTAGAAATTGGAAAAATTTGTAGAAATTGGAAATAGTAATGGAATGGAAGAGGCATATTATTAATATCAAAAGTATGTGCTAGAAGCCAAATGCCATTAAGATCCCGATACATTTTCTTTGTTGCAATTGACCCAATCTATTGGCTTAATAAATAATTAAACGTAGTCTTTCTCAATTGGTAGAAAATATAAAACATATTATTAACGCTCTTATCATGCACTTTTATATTCCCAATATCACAAACAAAGGTTTATTAAAAGATACAAGTATCTTTGAAAAAACTCCTAAACTGAACCATTCTCAATATTTGCACCTTTAACTCCTATTCATGTTGATATGAGTAGCCATTGAAGAAAACTAAAACCAAGTCATTCTCAAACTTTGCATTTTTAACATGTCTTCAAGATAAGTCATTATTAAGTTGGTTTACTTAATAATACATAATTATGCCGGAAGGCGTACACCTATTGACAATGGGCACATTTAATATGTTTTTAGTACTTAATCAATTTTGTATGGACAAGATTAAATATTATTGGAATATTCTTAGTCGTCCCAATAAATCAATGGTTGTGATTTCAACCACTAACTTCTTCACTATTATAAAGACATCCGTTTACATGTTTATTTTTTTACTTTTACTTAATCATATTTAAAATTTACTATGATGGCTAGCTGATTTCCACCTTTGAGTGATTAACGTTTCATTTTAATGCCCAGGGCTTGATTATTTCGACATTCACCAGCCACGAGTGACTTGTGACTATGCTAGTAATAATATATCTTTACCTACTAAAAATTTACTTAATAATCAATAATCAATAATACTTATTGCAGGGTCGTGATTGTTAAAGGTTTTCTTTAAAATTATAATTGAATCTTCCCTAAAATGAAACTTCTTTGATTGTGATTCCAAAGATGGCTTTGAATTTGAGACCAAATTGAATTAATATTCTTTGAAATGTACGTAAAATATTGTTCTTATTCAAAACGATGCTAATAAGCTTATGAGTTAATGCGATGACTATGGTAATCATAACACTAAAAAGGTGTCTTGTAACTCAACATTTTTTTTTAATCTTAAGTTCCTAATTTACTACAAAGTTTATACTTTCTCATAATAGATTAATATTGTGAGATTTCCTATCTCACTTGATGCTAAAGGCTCTCTGTCTCTTCAAGAAAATGATAACACCACTCTTAACCTCTAATGCATATATGATTTCCATCAACATTCTATCTTTACTTTTCTTAAAGAATTTATTTTCTTTAATTTCATATTGACCAATAAGGTTTCTATGTGGCCACAACAAACTATATTACATATTCATTAAAATAATGACTATGATGCAATGACAAGTGTAATTGTAATTGTTTAAAAGTACTTGCCACATAGCCCAAGATGCTTGGAGAAGGTTGCAAAGTGATATGCAGGATGTCTCTCTTCTTTCAATTTGGTATATATATGACTTAGAGCTAATTTTGTAAATGATTATGTGTAATTTAGAGCTAATTTTGTAAACGATTAAGTGTAATTTAGAGTAGTTTTGTGAAGGATTATTTATGAGTTGATTTGTTTTCTCTAGTAGGTTGTTTTGTTGATGACTATGTATTGATTTTTTTTGTTTACTAGCATTTATAGAACTAAATGGATAAATATTCATTAAGAGTATTTAAACCATTGTTAATAATGAAAATAATATTTATTTGAAATGTATATGTTTGTGTTGTATTTTGGATCATAAATAGTTATTGTTAACTAAAAACCTATTTCAACAAATATTATTAAGGTAAGTGAAAACTAAAAATGTTCTCCAATAATATTTCAATTTGAAAATTGTTTAAATTTTCTCTTTTTTTTTCTTAATGTTTTGAAAACATTTTATGAATTTACTTCACATAGCGTTGTTTTTACAATATCAATTCTATGTCAAACACAGACAACACCAAGAATCCTTTCTTACCTCAAAATCTTTGCCACTAAATCTCTCTTAATCCATTAATTTTGGTTGCACACATTTCCTATGGCCAATATCAATTTCAATCTTCTGCCTTATAATTAATATCAATTCCATAGTTTTTAAGAGGGATCTTTATGTTATGATTAGAAAACCTCATACTTAATATAAAAAATAGGGACAATACATGTTTTATACTTGTACAAGCAATTTCACAACATTTCACATCTTTATTGATTGCTTTAATTACATGCTATATATTTTTGTCCATCACCATAACATTATGACTAGCATACCCCTAATGCAGGGGAAAGGAAACGTCGAAGAAAACATAAAGTAGAAATGTAAGTGAAGACGGGATCATTTGAATTGTTCACTAATTTGAATTGTCAGCACTTCCCAAGAGCATTTAATCAAGAAGCAGATGCTCTATCTAAGAGAGCTCTCTCCGAGTTGGCTGGAAAACTCTCGATCTACCACAGTGAAGACGGGATCGAGAGTCCTACCACAGTCCTGGACATTTTCTGATCCCCAGCGGCCATCTTCAGCCGAACCGACTGTCCACTCATTAGTTTTTCCAGCAGGTGGCTGGGCGTATTTTTCCTGACAGCGTTATCTCTGTTTCAAATTGGCTCGAGGATGTCCATTCATTAGTTTTTCCAGCAGGTGGCTGGGCGTATTTTCCTGACAGCGTTATCTCTGTTTCAAATTGGCTCGAGGATGTCCATTCATTAGTTTTTTCCAGCAGGTGGCTGGGCGTATTTTCCTGACAGCGTTATCTCTGTTTCAAATTGGCTCGAGGAGGGGACGATTTGGAGCCTTTTGGGGCGAATTAATCTCATCGCCTGCACCGTATTCAAGGAATGAACCACTGTTGTAGTATAGATGACAGCCTAATTCCTCTACTGAAATGTCTGTTTTTTAAAATTGATTTTATATTTAATATAAAATTGAGTCATTTTTTTCATGGAAAAAAAAAGTAAAGAAAATAAAATATTTTTTTGGATATTATAATTTTATGGTAAAAAATGAAAGAAGAATACGTATGCTTAAGAAAATAGCTAATGAATAACAAAATTGAAATTGCGATGTGAAAGAGTAGACATGCCTATGAAAAAGTTTTGTGTGACCATCATATTTTGTTAAAGAATAGCCAATAAAATAAACCATGTTATAAAACATGTTTCCAAATATATATATATATATAATATGTTTTATAAGATTTGTACAAATTTTAAAATCTAGATACATGTAGAGAGATGTGTTACACATAATTTAAAGATTTTTTTGTAATGAGATTTTATTAAAGAATATCCACTAAGTAGTTAGGATGTTTAGATCTATTAAGTAGTTAGAATTTTGTTATGATTAAGATGATCTTGATTAGTTATAAATAAGAATGAGTTCCTTATACATAAAAGAATATTGTATTTAGAACTTAACTCATTAGGAGGTTACCCCTAACAAAAAATGATTCTTTCCATACAAAGATATAAGGGTGTGA
>ML786061.1:488883-511509 GCA_009831015.1 Picea engelmannii | reverse complement strand
ATAACTGTTAGAATTCAATCCATTGATTCCCAAAATATTTCTAGTTGGAAACTATAATTTTGATCATCATAATTTATATACCAATGTGGATGCATACATGGTTTCAGCTGCAAGTGTGAGATGACTCAGAATTCCATAGTTGGTAAGAATGGACATATACAAAGATATTTCATATTTGTAAGGTCAGAACCACTCCAACTTTTCATCATTTCTATGAATAATGACTAACCATATATAAAACTCTTTTACAATCGTTTTTATCTATCAACCCAAGCCCACAATCAGTATTCTACCTAACAATCCAAGCCCACAGTCAACATTCTAGCAACAAGGTGGATCCCTGCATTTTGTTGGTAATCATAGAAGAAGGAAAATGCATTTGTATATGGAGGTACGTCGGAGCATCCGTATGAGATAAGACAAACCCTCTGAATCAGAAGGATACCAATGTATTGTGATTTCTCCAACACAAAATGTAACGAACCTCAATAGACTCAGCTAAACTGGCCAAACCCAACGAAGGGAGATGAGACCATGATAGGGGTATTAGTTGTAGGGACACTCGACAAGATCAAACCACCATTCATTCATTTTCTTGGATTTACTCGACTTTGCTTGGATTGACTTGGATTCGATTCCTTTCCTTCTCTGCACGAAGGAAAGTCTCTTCAATTCCTATTCATTCCCCTACAACCCTTGGAACAGGGAACCATAAGCACCTGAGGCAGGGGTCCTAGGAAGACTAGATCCTGGAGAGTGGAGCAGAGCATTCGAAAAGAGCAAGTGGGTCAATTGTAAAAAGTATGGGTTCATCTATGTATGGTCATAGTAAACGGTATTTGGAGGACCAAGATGGGACTGTTCAACATGGTAGAAGAGGGGGATTTATAGTAGTTGAGGGATTATTCTTTTGAGAGGAAAGGGAATTAGGGGATATTTTTAAGAGACAAAACGATAGAGGAGAAAAGAACGAACCAAAGGAAAAATATAGGAAAACAAGTAAGACCTAGATGGGGAAGGGCCCGGAAGCGATAAGTCCAAATGCCCTGCCATCGAGAGTTTACGTCCTTATATGTATCTTACCTCTTATCTTCTTCATGAGATCATCTAACCATAGTGGTAGTTTGACACTGCATTTAATATTAGATTATCTCTCTATGATTTGTAGTAGGATACATAATGTTTGTTTTTCGATCACATCCTAACGACATTGTGAGTGCAGTAGCACCATTTTTAAATGTTTCATTCTTTTCATACGAATAAAAACCTTTCCACAAATAACCACTCCATTCTTTGAAGTCAAATATTTCATTTAGTCTATGTACAATAAATTCGAGGATGCCCCTGAATCACTGAAACAATTATGCACATTATGATGAAAAAAATTGAAAGTGAAAAGAAATGGAGGGTTTTATACTTATACTTTTTTCTGATTGTTGCGTTCACCGCTTCTTTATTCTTTGTAGTGGTTCTACCATTTAGAGTATTCAACAAAAACTCCCACTGCTAGCCAATACTGAGTAGATCATGCAAAGAGATATTGGCCTTAATCTTCTTCATTCCATCGAAAATGTTGTAATCCATTTATGTTCGTAACAAAAAAGTTGAAGGAGATGTTGAAGGAAAGGAAGGAGAGGGTGTAAAGACTGACCTAACTCAAAGCTCAAAGAAGGTCACATGAAAAGTTGATGTAAGGAGACCAGAGTGAAAGTGACAAGAAAATAATCCTTATGTTAAGACGTGGATTCACATCTCACCAAGGCAAGGAGTGAAGTCGCGAAAACAAGCAAAGGAATTTCCAAATATGAATTGTCTGATTTAGTTATGGCATGAATTTCGGTTTCTCAATTTGAGTTGGTAAGCGTAGGGGCCACCAATATCTAAGGGCACCAACTAAGGAGGCTAGACAGTGCCCTTAGTTGTGCTACATGATTTACTAGGTACTAGAGAGTATCTTCCCAAGTGTTGTTCTTGGTGGCATTATAGCAGTCAGGTTGTTGATCGATTGATATACAGTGGGTTTCATGATACCTAGGCCAGTCAGTATACATGTGTTGCCTAATGCGCTGCCACTCGAAGGGGTACCAACAAGGGTTACAAGGGTGTCCAACAATGTGAGCTTAAAAACCTCTTGTATTTCCTGTGTATATTCTTCCCCAACCACACATTTATGCGTTGAATGACAGATCAATGTAGTTTAAAGACACAGGAACACGTCTCTACCCTGAAAAAAAAATCAACCCACAATTCCTGCCAAGGAAAGTGTTGTGATACCACTTGTAAGGTACCAGATGTAATATAATATGAAAAAACAATAATATTCAATAGATATCAATGGAACAACAAAATATGAGAAGAGAAACACTAGAAATAATACCTTTATTCAAAGAAAGGAATGTTCACTTGCCTCTTCAAGGGGGGAACCTCTAACAAAGAAAAGCTCTATTACAATAATTCTCAAGACAAGATTTTTTATGCCTCCTACTCTTATTTATGCTAATTCTCTTCTAAATAACATTCTATAGGAATATCTATCTAGAAGCAAAAGCTTCTATTAGTTATTCTTACATTGACTTATTCACATTTATTAAATAGGATTTACTAACTAATGTCGGCCTTTATTACATGGAAAATATATTTTGGCCTTATTAATTAGTGTTGACCTTTATTACATGGAAAATATATTATTCTATCTACGTGAGGGGTTAGGTCCCTAAAAATATGAAAATATGTGTTCATCAGGTTGGCCCCAAATCCTCCTACTCTCCTTAAAATCGGGTTGCAAAGCAATGCTTCGAAATGGTTCCAATTTCCTCCCTATTTTGTGCTCGATCAGTTCACAGATCACAACACATTCTTTGTTGCTATATAGTTGTCGGGTCGGTCCTTGGATTCAATTTCAACAGTAGATATGATTGGTCCAGATCACTGCATATCGGGATCCTCGGTTATTGGGTATCATATCATTGAAGCACACCAAGGTTTCATAATAATTGTCGAGGTCCTGGTATGGAACTTTGATTGTGGAACCTTGTTTCATAAATCCATTGGTGGGGGTCTATCTTAATCAAATTGTTCCACATGTATCAATTCGTTGCCAATACCACCGGGTCACCAACCTCTTGAATCACGCACACAACACCTTTTAACCTCAACACTCAGCAGTCGTCAGATCAGGTCTTTGATTAGATCTCGACCGTTGATTCATTCTTACATAGAACAAACCTTCAACCCACAACAACCATCCGATCTCGACCATTGATTCATTCTTACATAGCACAAACCTTCAACCCACAGCAACCATCCAATATCAACTCTGATTCAATCTTAGTCGTCGATTTGTTTTGCATTCCCCAGATATCGGGATCTCTGGGGTACCGTGATATCATCCCATCGGGCCCCCAGAGCTTCAACACAACCATGCTCTTCCATTCTTCCAGTATCTGGTATGTGATATTGCTAATGTGGTATTCTACGTGGATTCCTTTCCACGTGTACTAGATGATGTGGTATCTGTTGTGGTGTTGATGTGGCATTGTCATGGTTATGGAATCATCACTTCCTCTAACTCTTGCTCGTATGCAATGCTGACTCAACACTTGACATGTGGAATTGTCCTGGTTTCATACGTGATTCTGAAATGGCGTTGATGTGGTGTTTGAGTTGGTCCACAGAGTATTGGGCTCTTGGGTTTTTAACACTGCACTGATGCTCAAACCTTTCGATATCTGGTATGGTGATATTGGATATTCGGGCATCGGGATATCGAGCCCCTATGATATCGACCCATCGACCCCTTGGATATTTAATGTTGTGCTTTCATAGGATATCTGATATTTGATATATACTGGGCCCCAATCCTTTGATCTTAGATATTGATCTTTAGATGATCAACAACTAATATTTAACCGTCTCAGGTCCATTGTTCTTCACAACTAAAAGTCGATTCCTTGCGCAGGGTTCTGTAGCTCTTTCGTTCACATTCAAACTCAATAAAAATGCCTTTGCATTATAGAGCCTTTGAAATCAAACTTCCTTATGGACGTGGTATTTAGATTTTTCCTCAATCTGGTTAACTTGGCCATCGAACATCCTCACAGAAGTCTTGCCAAAATTCAATCAATGTGTGCCTGAGATCTCTTTATTCCCTCATACTTGACTTCAACAACCTGTGATCATGAGCATTCACCCACATCTACAACTCAGAAACCTTATGGTTCTTTGCTTCCTCTATCTGTTCCAATTAAAAATTTTGATTTCTTTCTTGATCTATTCTTTAGTATTAGCAGTCTCCCTCTGTCAAATCTTGTTCCTCTTTCCTTCATTCACACAGAGCCCTGTACCCATAAACTTATAGATGTGCAATGGCATACTCAACTTCCTTTGTCTGGTTTGATTTGCAGTATGGACACTTCTTGATTTCCTCTTTGGTTGTAGCAGTATGGATGCTTCCTCTTTCATCTGGCCTTCATTCACACATGGAATATATGTAGTAACTCATCAATAGAACACTAACACTGTGCAACATTGTTTCCAACACTCTGTCTCCTTTGGCATCAATGACAACATTATTTCCAACAACAATGACAACATTGTTTCCAACGACAATCAGTCTCCCCTTTCCAGTGACATTAATGACATCCATGATTGTCACATTCATGTCTACCTTTGACATCAATGACAACACAATTTCCAACAATCTCCCCCTTTGTGATTGATGGCAACAATTAGTCATCTTAGTATGTCATTGATGGAAAAACTTAGTCATTTTAGTACTCCTTTAGTATGCATAATGTTGCTCTCATCTAAGTCGATTGCTTACTACAAGTCTCTCTTTATGTAAATCTCCTCCTTTCTCTGTACTCTCCCTCTTTGACATCAATGGAAAAGGGATATTCTCCCCCTTACATTATACTCTTAATTTTATTTTCTGCAACCAACAACCTTCTCTCTTTCTATAGATCCCCTTGATCTTGTGCTTTTCCATGAAGTGTTCATTACATTCTTGTTATGTATCTCTCAACTATCATTTTCTTCCAATCAATTGAAGTACATAACCAAAAGAGTCATGGATTTACTTTTATGTGATAAATTCTTTCCTTTCATTTTGTTCTTTGTTTTCCATCTGCAACTTATCACATCTCAATGTGCCTTGATTCTTCAAGTTGTTGTATGCCTTCATAGCTTCTAAGGGATCTTCTAATTTATCATCATACTAATTCATTTATGTAAGTAGCATCATATTCCTTCAGGATGTAATCCCGTTTCAAAGACAGTCATATGTACTACAAAGATGCCATAATGTTGTACATAAACTCCATCAATCTACAATGAATTATTTGAAAACTATTAGCTACAAGACCCTCAAGAATTCTCGTATAAATAGATATTAAAGGTTGTCTATATTTGCACCAATCTGCTAGTCATAACATGCTCATAGATCTGCTGTAACATCTGTTGTCATGAAGACTTCATCAACCTTCAAAACTACTATCATAAACTTACTTCATCACTACCACAAAAGCTACTAGTCAATGTGCTTGCTCAACATTCACTATGGTGTGTTGGCCTACAATTCATGCATTGCTTATTCTTCTGGCATATTCATATCACTATAAGAAGACATAATAGTGTCATATTTTCATAAATGGTAGTAATTTAGTCAAGTATACTATATGATCATTCCAACTATAATCAACTTCAATTATTTTGTCCATCATTCATATCTCAACAAGATGCTATCAATTTCAATTTGTGCTTTCTTCATTGCTCAACCATTTTCTTCTATGCCAAGCATCTCACCTTCTCTCTAGCAGAATATTCCTAATAGCCTTGCAGAAAAATCAGTCCACAATTTGGAGAAATAACTTCTCTTCATAATATTCTTGCAATGGTAATATTGTTAGACTTGTGGAAAACTTTATTTCAATATCCTCCTCTTTGAGTGCTTCAACTTCGTAATTCATTATTTCCTTTGCATAAGTTTGTGTCTTGGGAGCCTTCTTCTTTTACTCTACTTTGTATTATGCCACTTTATTACAACTGAAACAAATTATGAAACTCAATTTTCCATACCTCCATGGATTATTCTTAAGCTTGTTGGCTTCTTTAGTTGATTGATTAGCTTTGGATTATTGAAGGCTCTCTTTGTCATATGATTTTGTGATTTATTAAACCAGTTGCAATCATCGTCTTCTTTCTTTTATCAACATTCTTCTCCCATCATTCAAGACTAGTTCATTTTCCATTCACATCAACTTCACTGTCAACTTCATGGTCTTCTCCTACATGTCCCATCCTTTTCAAAGGCGTCTTCTTATCTTTATTAATATCAACTTCTTCTACCTCTCTTATTAATTTCTCCTCGGATTTATCTTCAAGATGTTAATTTTCTGCTTTGGTGTGATTGGCATTAAGAGAAACAACCCCATCTCTGCATGGAATCATTTTCCTGATCATAAATTTTACAAATTTTGGTCCATTGGTTATGTGAATTGAGCATTCATTTTGTGCTAGGAGTGCAGTTTGCACCAACATGGATGTATTTTCTTTTTGTTGTTGTTTTCTCTTCCAAACTTTTGTAGTATCTTTCTTTTGTTTGGCAATGGCATTTTGTTCTTTGTTTTGTGCATACCAAGCTAGTTCATATTTTTTCTTATTTTCTTTTTCTTGTTTTATCTTCCATGCCTTTTTGTATCCCTGTCTAGAAAATTATGTCATGTTGCTTCTACAATCTCGTGCTATGTGTCCATAGTTATTTCATTTGTAACATTCAACTTTGTAATGTAGGGGAGAAAATGGATTGTAGTTTATATCAATAGGCCCCTGACAACCTCTAGTATTGATATCCTTGTAATTCTTGTAAGAGATTTTACTCCTATTTCTCATATAATTGTTTCTTCCATAAGATTTCCAATCTACTTCCTTGTGGCCAAAATTTTTGCAAGAAAGACAATAATCAAGAAAAAGATTTTGATACCTAGTTATGAAGGGTCTTCTTGATGGACCAATTATTCTAAACTCGTTCTTATCTTTATTGAGTGAAAAATCAGTCTTTTGCTAGTCATGATTTCCTTGTGGTTGTCTTCACTATGATTGGAGATTTTAAGAACATCTACATATCTTTCATACTTCTCTTCGATTTTATTTTCTGATGACTTAGAGCTTGCATCCTTTTCAAGGGTCTTTTGATTGTAGTCGTAACCAAGACCTGTCTTGATAAATGGTGACCTTTGACAATTGAGGATATTATCTAGAATTGTAGTACTCTTTTCCAATTTTGAATTTGTATTCAGTTGGGTAACTGTCTCATCTATTTCTTTTCTTTGAGAGGTATTTTTTGTTTCAAGTTTCTCACAATGTTGATCCTTTTCTTTGAGCTATTTTTCTCTTAATTCATTTATTACTTTTGCATATTCAATTTGAACTTTAATTATTTTTTTTCTTTTTGCTCAAGGATTTGTGACAACTACTCCTTTAGTAACATATTCTCTCTTCTGAGCACTATGATTTCATTTTGATCACAAGTAAGTTCTCTTTCAGGATTAACTTTCTCATCTTCATATTTCCTGCAATTCCTTTTTCATCTTTCTATTCTTTTCTTTGAGTCTACTGATTTCTTCTAAGGCACAAATGAGTTATGCGTTAAGATCCTCTTCCACTTAAATACCAGGATTACCTTCTTCTCTCGAATATGTGCTTCCTTTTTTTGATTCATCAGATTGTGATTTTAGGGTCGTGAAGATAATATCTTTTGTTTCATTTTCACTGTCATCGGAACAACTATTGTCCTCATTGATATGTAGATTTTTCTTTTGTATGTAGGAATTTTCTCTCTTCTCGGTCTTATCATTCTTGTAATTTCTGAATATGGAACCATCATTTTCATTTTTCTTTCTGAATAGCTACATAATGTCCTACTTCTTCACAATTAAAACATTTAAAAAAGGGCTTACATTTGTTTTTTCCTGATCCTTTCTTGGGCTTCTTGTAAAAGTTGGCTTCTTCAGCCTCTGATTCACTGTTTGAGTTGTCACTTTTTTGTATTCTTCTATCCTTGTCCATTTTGACATTTCTAAGGCTTCTTTCTTTGCATAAAGATCTTGTAGTTTGTCTCAAAGATCTTTAGCTTATGTACATTGTCTCACTTTGGCCTTTTTTGAATCCAATAAGCGACTCAAAATGACACTCATGCACATTTTATTGTTCTCACTTTCCTCCTTTGTAGATGCATCAATTGGTGGAGTTTTTGAGGGTGTGTAACCAATGACAATTGATTTCCAGACATCATACCCTAATGTATGTAGATATTTCTTCATTTTTATGCTCCAGAATACAAATTTTGTTCCATTGAACAAAGAAGATAGAATCCAATCCATGTGTGCTACAGGGGTTCACCTTTTAGTGGTTAGACTATTATGAAGGAACCTACTCTGATATCAATTGTTGACAAAATTAATTATACTGAGATGGGGGTAAATTAGTATATGATTGTTTTTCTTTTCTTTCTAATATTTATCAATTTATTACTTTACCAACTATGAACATTTAATGATAAATATAAACAACCATACAATCCACAGTACACAAAGATTTAACATAGAGACCCAAACAAGAGAAAACCATAAAAAAAATCTTTTATAAGATCATGTAGGCACCGACCTATTTTCACAATGTTTGTAGGCACCAACTCGTTGTTACAATGTTTGCAGGCACCAACCTGCACGAGACACCAATCCCCTTGGTTGAGCACCAACTCAACTCTCCCTGTAGGCACCAACCTACAACTGCTATATTCAGAAACAACCACCTGCAGGAGACACCAATCTCCTTCGTTGAGCACCAAATCAACAACAATGCTTGCAGGCACCAACCTATAGGAGACACCAATATCCTCAAGATGCCAATAATATTAGATTGCCTCTTTCCTTCAAGCCTTCACCTATACAAATATGATGCTCCGTCTCTGTTGTCATCAAACTCTCCACCAATTTACAATCTGCATAATGTTAGAAGTTCCTTAGACCTTGCACTTCCCAACCACCCTTAGTCAATTACATGATCTTCTCTTCCATTCTCTGGCATCTTTGGACCTTACAACCTCAGAGCTTGTCTTCCAAAATTCATTTGCACACAACATGCTTTTCAAAATGGTTTATGGCATCGTTACTTATAGATCCCATACACTCAATGATTTTTCCACAAATGAAAATATGTTTTCATCAAGTCTACTCCAAATCCTCCTACTCTCCTGAAAATTGTGTTGTAAAAAATGCTTGAAACCGATTCCAATTTCCTCTTTGTTTTGTAGTTGATCAGTTCATAGACCACAACACATTCTTCGTCGCTCAGTAGTCGTTGGATCAGTGCTTGGATTCAATGTCGACCGCCGATCTGATTGGCCCATATCACTGCATATCAGGACCCTCGGTTATCGGGTATCAGATCATTGAAGCACGCCAAGGTTTCATAACAATCATCGAGGTCCTGGTATGGAACTCTGATTGTGGAACCTTGTTTCATAAATCCATTGTTGGGGGGCGACCCTAATCAAATTAAATCGCGTGTATCAATTTATCACCAAGACCACTGGGTCATCGGGTCATCAACCTATTGAATCGTTCACACAACACCTTTTAACCTCAAAACTCAATAGCCATTCGATCAGGTCTTTGATTAGATCTTGATCATTGATTCATTCTTACATAGCACAAACCTTCAGCTCACAACAATCGTCCGTTATGGACTATGATTCAATCTTAGTCGTCGATATGTTTCGCATTCCCTAGATATCGGGACCACCGAGGTATCGTGCTATGAGCCCACTGGGCCCCCAACGCTTCAACACAACCATGCTCCTCCATTCTCTTGGTATTCAATATGCGATATTTATGACGTGGTCTTGTACGTGGACTCCTTTCCACGTGTACTGGATGATGTGGCATTTGTCGTGGCCATGACATGGGATCATCATGGTCATGACATCATCACTTCCTCTGCCTCTTGTTCATATTCCATGATGAATCAACACTTGACACATGGCACTTTCCTAGTTTCATACGTGTTTTTGACATGGTACCGATGTGGCATATGAGCTGGCCCACCCGGTATCGGGCTCTCGAGACTTTAAAACTGCATTGACGCTCCATCCTTCCAATATCCTATATGGCGATATCAGATCTCTGGGGTATTATGCTATCAAGCCCTTGCAATATCATCCCATCGGACCCTCGAAGCTTTAACATTGTGTTTTCACACGATATCTGATATCTGATATATATTGGGCCCCAATCCTTTGATCTTAGTCGTTGATCTCTCGATGATCAACAACCATGATTTGACCAACTCCAGGTCCATAGTTCTTCATAACCAAAAGTTGATTCCTTGCACATGGTTATGTAGCTCTTCCATTCACATTCAAATTCAGTAAGCCTTCGAAATCAAACTTCCTTATGGATGTGGAACTTAAATTTTGCCTCAATCTGGTTAACCTAGCCATCGAGCGTCCTCACATAACTCTTGCAAAAATTCAATTAGTGCATGCCTGAGCTCTCTCTATGCTCTCAGACTTGACTTCAACAACCTGTGATCATGAGCATGCGCCCAGGCCCCACATCTGCAACTCTGAAACCTTTTGGTTCTCTCCTTCCTCTGTCTGGTCTGATTCACAAAATTGGTTGTTTTCTTGATATGTTCTTTGGTCTTAGCAGTCTCCCCCTGTCATATCTCGTTCCTCTTGCCTTCATTCACACATACTCTTGTACCTAGAAATGTATTGAGGTGCAGGGACATACTCAACTTCCTCTATCTGGTTTGATTTGCAGTATGGATGTTTCTTGATCTCCTCTTTGGTTGTAGCAGTATGGATGCTTCCTCTGTCATCTTGCCTTCATTCACATAGGGTAGATATACAGTAACTCATCAAATCAACACTAACACTGTGCAACATTGTTTCCAAAAGTCTGTCTCCTTTGGAATCAATGACAACACTATTTCCAACAACAATGACACCATTGTTTCCAACAACAGTCAGTCTCCCCCTACCTGTGAGATTAATGACATCCGTAATTGTCATAGTCATGTCTACCTTTGACATTAATGACAACAGAATTTTCAATACAATATTCTTATGAAAGTACACTAGCCTTGTATAGGAAAACCCACCACTTTTTTGATAAATTAAACTTAAATAGGGGTTGTAACAAAGTGCCTCACTTTCACAAGCCTATCTCATATGGTGTGCTTATAATATAAAAAATAATGTTTTAAATAGGTTTATTTTTTCAAATATTAGTTTTTTAATCATATTTACAATGATAGGCGTTTATTTATGAGATTTGGTTCTTGGACATTGTTCATAGATTCGTCGTCTACCCCATCCAATGGAAATCCACCACATGCATCCTTACAATGTACTTATATCTCTTCTNAATATTAGTTTTTTAATCATATTTACAATGATAGGCGTTTATTTATGAGATTTGGTTCTTGGACATTGTTCATAGATTCGTCGTCTACCCCATCCAATGGAAATCCACCACATGCATCCTTACAATGTACTTATATCTCTTCTCTTTATCTTCAGAGGAGCTTGGGGTTTGGGTTGGATTATCAGTTCGAAAACCATGGGCGTAATCTCGAGACCAAGCACATCCACTATGTATAAGCTAAGCATGTTTATTTCACCACTCAATCCCCAACGTCGTCACTCGTCATTCTTTTGTGTCTCATTCCGACCATGGAAATAGCGTTGTTGTTGGACGTCGCCCCCATCGAGCTACCTCTGGAGACTATCGAGGTGGATTGGGACTAAGCGATGCCTCTTTCCATGAGACCGTTTGGTCTTTATGGAGCGAAAGAGAAATTGAGGGATTTAGGGTTTCTAGGATTTTAAGGATAGATCCAAGAAATCAAGAGATTTTATAATTCTTTTGCTACTTTGTGATTTTTGAACTGCAGGGGAGTTTACACCATTTGTGGAGATTGGAAAATAGAAATGGAAATGGAAGAGGCATCTTATTAATACCAAAAGTGTTAATGCATATCAAAAGTATGTGTCAGAAGCCAAAGGCCATTAAGATCCTGATACATTTTTTTGATGCAATTGACCCAATCTATTGGCTTAATAAATAATTAAGCGTGGTCTTTTTCAATTTGTATGAAATATAAAACATATTATTAACCCTCTTATCATGCACTTTTATATTCCATATAACTATATCAACATATTGAAAGGAGTTTAATTGATTGTAGGTAGTTATGATTCCTACTCTTTTATATTTCATATATATGTATCACCATATCGAACACATATTAATTCATTGTAGGTAGTTCTTATTCATGTAATTATATGTTTATTAAGTTTTCATTTTGATTGTCAACCAAACATTTCTTCTACATTGAAATCATTTTTGGTGACACATTTAATCCCTCGTTATCCATTGATCAAACAACTCAATAGAGAAATTAAAGTACCTATCACTATTGGTTGATCGAACTCAATAGATAAATTAAAGTTCATATGTAAATTTTGATGACTGGGCTAATAATGAATTTTGAAGTTTATTTGGGTAATGTTAGAAAATATATCCATTTAAGTGTTCCCATAATCAATATTTATTCAAAAATATAAAATGAAAACTTATTATATCCCTTTAAGTGTTTCCATAATTGATATTTATTCTATATATATATATATATATAATGAAGACTTATTATAAGATACACATAGTCTTTGAAAAAAACTTAAACTAAATCATTTTTAGTAACGCATAAAGGTTTATTAAAGGATTTAAGTATTTTTGAAAAAACTCTTGGACCAGATTATTCTCAATATTTGTATCCTATTGAAGTTTATATGAGTAGCTTTTGAAGAAAACTAAAACCAAGACATTCTCAAACTCTGCATCTTTAACATGTCTTCAAGTTAAGTCCCTTATTAATTTACTTAACAATTAATAATAATTATTGAACTACTAAAGGAGGTTTGAGGTTTACTTAATACTTGATAATAGTTATTGAAGGGTCGTGATTGTTAGAGGTTTTCTTCAAAATTGATAATTGGACCTTCTCTAGTAAAATGAAACTTCAAATGAAACTTCTTTGATTGTGATTCCAAAGATGGCTTTGGATTTCATTTTTGGATTTGAGACCAAATTAGATTGATATTCTTTGAAATGTATGTAAAATATTGTTCTTATTCAAAGCGATGCTAATAAGTTTCTCAGTTAATGCGATGACTCATGTGATCATTGTAACTTTGACTCTTTTTAATCTTAGGTTCCTAACTTACTACAAAGTTTATACTTTCTCATAACAGATTAATCTTGTGATATTTCCTATCTCTCTATATCCTTGATGCTAAAGGTTCTCTCTTAAGAAAATGAGAAAGTTCTTTGGGATTTGTATGATAACACCACTCTTAACCTCTAATGCAAGCATATATGATTTCCATCAACATTCTATCTTTACTTTCCTTACTTTCAACAAGCTCATGTTCCATTCTCTTAAAAGGGATAAGGAGAACCATGATTGATAAGTTTTTTCCATTGTAAGTATAGGTTCAATATAGGTAATATAAGATGGGTGTGATCATACCAACGTTAATGCACCAGATCCCATCAGAACTCCGCAGTTAAGCGCGCTTGGGCTAGAGTAGTACTGGGATGGGTGACCTCCCGGGAAGTCCTAGTGTTGCACCCTCCCCCCTTTTTTCTGTTACATATTCTTGCAGATACGAGATCTCTCATGGTCGCACCCGCCTCTAGTTCGAGAGAACCTTCTCCTTCGCCCCCACTGCCTCCTCCTCCCCCACCCCCCCTCCCTCCAGACATAAACGCCTTCAAATCTTTAGTCGCCTCCACCCAGAAGACGCAGAAGAATCCTTCGACGAAATTTGGGGAAAAAATGGTTGATATCCACAAGGTTCAGGTCCACGCAGATTCTTCTCGCACTCTAGTGCTCAAAATCGCGGAACATGGACTGGTTGGGCAGTTCATGGGAATCTAGGCATCCTCCCGTGCGGTTTCTGAATGGGTTGACAAAAACTGGATTCCGCTCATCCAAGGAAAAGTCTCTCCTTCCTTCACTGGAAAAGGATTTTTTATGTTTCTTTTTTAGACCAAAATAGACAAAGATCTCATCTTCAAGAGCAACCCTTATTTCATGGGGGCTCGGGGATTGTATCTTAACAGCTGGTCTCCAGATTTCAGCTTGGAGAACGACATCCCATTGGTTGTCCCAGTTTGGGTTCGTCTCCCCTTCCTGTTCTTTCATTGCTGGAACGATCAAACAATCAGGAGCATAGGAAACACCCTTGGAAGATACATTGACCGAGCGGAACCAAGAGATGGAATGCACGCATGTGTGAGGATATGTGTCGAAGTCGACATGGAAAAGGGCCTCCCAGAAGCAATCCAGCTAACTCTCGACAACTGGTCTTTCATCCAGCAAGTCGATTACGAACAACTTCCTTTTAAATGTAGAATGTGCCATGAATACGGTCATTTTGCAAAAGGCTTCCCCAAAAATCCCACAGGTTCAAAGGGTCAAGAAGAACATGAACAATGGCAATCCCAGAAGCGACGTTGAGGCCCCAACAAACAACATCAGCCCCCCCCTCCAACTATCATGGAGACTGGACTTGCATCAAGCCCAACCAAGGCAACAAGCGGAAAAGCTTCACAAGAAAATACCAATCGATATGTTGCCCTCTCTGAGCCTGAGGAAGAAGGAGATCCTCAAGAAATTCCAATAGATGAAGTGGCTACTTCCTCACCAGCAAAAGATCAACAAATCCCACCGAGTGCTCAACATACTTCGACTTCAGGAAAAGGGAAAAAATCTTAGGCAAGGAAGAGTACAAAGAAAAAAAATAGCATTCAAATAATCCTGGAAGAAGAATCACAAGGAGAATCTAATGGAGAACTTGGGTGAGACCCCAGCTCAATCTCCTATGCAAAAAAACCAAGAAGGAAGCCAAGCCGCAAAAAGAAGGAAGAAATCGTTGACAGGGAAAAGGATCTAGGGCTCCAATCCACACTAGATTCCTCCTTCAGCAAAGAGCATAAAGGATCGAAAGAGAACCCCATCCCTGCGCCCTCTAAAGGGGGGCCCCAAAAACCCACTAGTAAATAATGAACTTGGTCTCTTGGAATTGTAGGGGATTAGGCGCCAATGAAAAAAAATATTCAACCTGTCAGCGGATTTTTTCCTCCTCTCCTCAACTTTTACTATTCTAGGAGACCAAACTGAGCGAGGACTCTGTCCTCCGAGAAAGAAAATACATATGGAAGACAAGAGAAGGCAGGGAAATAAGCTCCAGAGGGGCTTCTGGGGGCATTTGCACCTTATGGGACCAGAAAAGGTTCACTTTGCTAGATTGCCAACAAGCTCAACACTGGCTGCTAACCAAATTGAGAAACAATACCTCGGGTAACTCTTTTTCCATAATAAATGTTTATGTCCTGAATCTCCACCATGAAAAATTAGATTGTTGGAGGTCTTTGTTTAATATTTTGGAAGTGGAATCCAATAACGACATCATTGTAGAAGGTGATTTAAATACCATTCTCTATCCATGGGAAAAGAAGGGGGGGTCATTGGTAAGGGACCCAGGAAGGGAACATCTAGAAGATCTAATATTCACCTTCGATCTCTTTGATATGAATCCCGGTGGTGGTCATTTTACCTAGTCTAACCGAAGGACAAGCCCTGGGCATGTTGAGGCCAAGCTAGATTGTTTTCTCTTATGTATCTCCCTCCTCACGAATTCCTCTCGCATCACTTCTGAAATTGTTCCCTGGGCCAACTCCAATCATCGGCCTATATTTCTATCTTTCTCCCCTTTCCCGGATCTGGGCCCAATCCCCTTCAGATTTAACCCATTATGGTTGGACGCCCTAGACTTCAGATCCATTATATCCACCTCTTGGTCTCAATGGGTGAAAGAATCCCTAGTGCACATATGGGAACAAAAGCTAATAATACTTAAAAGAGATATCCGAGAATGGGTCAAACTCACCTTCAAAGTACCAAAAGTGGAAATTTAGAACACAAAAGCGCAGATGGTTACAATCATGGAAAAAATTGAAACTGGGTCAGTCACTCCTGAGCTATTGGTGGAGGAAGGTCAACTGCATATTCATCTTCAAGTTGCTATGAGAAGAGAAGAAGATTCATGGAGACTAAAATCCAGGGCTCTTTTGCTTTCTGTTGGCGATCAGAACATGTCTTTTTTCCACAAGCAGTTTCAAGCAAGGAAAGGATTCAATACAATCTCCAAGATAACAAATCCTAGAGGGAATTCCTGTACATCTTTTGAAGATATTAAAAAGGCAGTCGTCTCTTATTTTGAATACCTTTACAAAGAAAAAGATGAAAAGAATGAAAGGATAGGGAGGAGGCACTCTCCAACATACCCAAGTTAATAAAGGAAGACGAGAATGAGAATCTAATTCAGAAAGTTTCTGAGGAAGAAATAAGGAATGTTATCAAACACCTTCACCCTGATAAATCCATGGGGCCTAATGGTTTCACGACTCATTTTTATCAAAAATTTTGGAGTACCATTAAATATGATCTGATCAGAATGGTTCAGTATGTCCAAAGATATTCTAGACTAGGGGGGGCACCAATTCCACTTTCTTAGCTCTTAATCCCAAAGAGAAAAATCCAGGGTCCTTTTCAAGATACTGTCCCATCTCCTTGTGCAACGTATCTAATAAAATCATTACAAAAATTATAGCAAACATAATTAAACTTCTCCTTCAAAAAATCATCTCCTCCGGTCAAGGTGGCTTCGTTCCTGTTATCGCACAGTTTGTAGCTAGGTCAAATGGCTATAAGATAGAAGGCCAAACTGGCGTAACAGGAACCTATCCCACCCAATGTCACCACGATGGGGAGGTTCTTTCTCTTTAGGGAGGTTAGGCCCAAGGGAGACGTCCCCGGTAACCTGGAGTTTTGAAGAGGCAAAAGTTAAAAGGACAAAAGTAAAGTTCCCCCTTCATAGGTCACCACCAAAAACAAATAGTCTAGCTAAACATCCAATAATTGAGTGAAGCCCCAAAGAAGAACACCTGCTCGGAACAAAGCAACAACAAACCAATATATGCAAGCTATGATTCAATGGGTTAGTACTTCATAAGACTATTTGATATTTAAATAAGCAATTATGGCAATAAATATTGACGAAGTCAATGTTTATCAATATAGCAATGAAAATAATATCACTTCCTTAATAGATATTGAAATGAGATGGCATTCAATGTAACAAATTAATACAACATCAATTAATGCCTAAATCACCATTCAATTGCTTCCTAAACAAGATGTTGTTGCATAAAGATGAGATATTCAAGTATGACACCAACAACTTTAGGGTTAGCAGTTAGTTAGGGTTTCAATTTAGAAAAGAGTTTGAGAGTTTGCTTGATCACTTTCACTTCAACGTTGGATATCTAAGATCAGTGCCTTCGGGCTTATGGAGTCAATTTAATAAAGGACGCAAGGGTTGAAGGAGGATGGCTAAGGGCTAGAAAGAAAAGTTCTGAAGTGTTGCTATGGCAGGGCCCCAGAATCATATCCCTAGGGGAGAGAGGCTCACTCTAGTGTTGCTAAAGCAAGGCCTCGTGTTCTCTCCTCCTTCCTTAGGTTAACTTGGAAAAAACGGCTAGCATGAAAGATAAATCAATACAAGAGAGTGTAGTGAGGGAGAGTGTTGCTACAACAAGGCTCTATCACTAAACCCTAGAAAAAGGATGACCCTAGGTGTATATAACCTAGGCCTGGGACGACTCCTCTTTCTTGACTCCTAGAAAGTATGGCTAGCTCAGGGAGAAGAAGAAATGAGAGTGTAGCTATGGCTAGGCTCTTTCTTCCTTCTTCAATGGCTGAAAATTTCTCTTTTAGGGGACATGAGACAAGGACCTACTTGTGTGCTTTTCACCTAGGGTTTTGATTCAACAAATTATAAATACATGTAAGAAAATAAGACTACAACCATTCAATCAAGAATTTTTGCAGAAAAATACTTACAATTCATCAAGAAATAACCATGCAAATCCTAGTTGTAACACCTTCCTTCAAGAGAAAAACCATAAAATGCCAAGAAATGCCTTCCTTCAACAAGTGTGCCTCACTAAACCAACAAGAATACCCAAGTAGGGTGCTAAAATCAGACCTCACTAATGAGTGAGTGGTGTGTTATGTTAAAATGAGGCTAAAACTCCTCAATATATACTGTATCAATGACCTTAATTAACTTTCAAGTCATAAAAAGGCCGACAACGCCATAATACTATTTTTTACATTAAATTGTCAAATTAAAACCCTAACTGAGCTGTAAAAAAGGTAAAATCCCCTTCAAGAGAGGCGCTAGCCCCTTCTAGGGAAAATGAGACATCCAGGAGAAAAATGTTAGCCCCCAGGGGCCTCTCTAACATGCCACACATGCCACTGCTGCCCAGTCTGCCTCCAAAATGTCCATGAAGTTGGATGACTTCGTGGTGAGGATGGGGACATCATGAGCCTTCCAAGGCCAACGTTCTACTAAAAAGGGGTCATTCCCCCTAGGTCGGGCTCCGCCAAAGTGCCCCTAATGGAACGTCCTCTTCTTCTCCGGTGAAAGACCCTAATCAACCAATGTCCTGTCTCTGCCCCCTGATGGGGTCTCAACATCCATCTGGTGGGCTCTTCAACCCCATGGACGTCCGAACTGATCATCTCCCCATGTGTACCGGTCCAAATGGTACCTGTTTGTCGGGCATGATCTTGCACATCAAAGGCTACGCCCTCCATGGGCTCATTACTCACCAGGATCATAGCAATGCTAATCACGTTTCATCATCAATATTATCAAACATATGCATAAGACCCTAATACATCAGTCAATAGCTCAAAGACATTACAAAAACCTACAATACATGACTGGAGAAAAAGACAAGACGTCCTATTTGGCTAGTATCCACACGAAAGGGGAAGTTTCCAGGAAGGTTTCATCCAAGCCATGTAAGTGAGGTGATGTGGCTAGGGGATGTCCATACATGTGGGTGAAGTGAGAGCCATGGATGCATGATGTTATCTGTGGGTGCCTTTGTAGAAGGCGAGTTGTACCTGTCATGGTTGCAAATTTTTCCAAGCCCTTTCTTGCCTTTATTCTTTTCTTTTCTTTTCTTTTTCTTCTTCTTTTTTCTTTTATTCAAGGGCTAACCAGAGGACACTACCTTGGCATGGTGACCTGAGCTGACAGTGTTACCCACAAGTACTTTCACAGATATGAGAAGGATGGATCGTGATGAGACCCCCTTTCCCTTGGCCATGTAGCCAAAGGTCACTGCCCTGACGTGGTAACCAGATGGTGGCAATGTCATACTGTTAGGTACCCATGAACCTTGTAGGTTGGCTCGTGATGAGACCCCCTATCCTCTTGACTAGGTCTTGTTTATATTTTTCACGTCCCTCTTGTTTCTTACTGAGAGGCCTTTTATTGCCTTCTCGGGGATCCCTGGGCGAAGCATCTCGAGGTTTTATTTATAGGCTTTTATCTTTTACCAGCTAATTTTACCTCTTGGGCCTTTAGCCCCTTCTTCCCACGAGATAAGGTGCAATCCTACAAAAAGGTCAACCCAATTCCCAGACAAGGGGAATGGGATACGTGAGTGGGAGAAGATGAAATAGTGGTGCTATGATGGGAGCAAACGATGGCTTTTCAGAAATGCCCCAGTGGAAAACCAAGACCTATGGGCACAGGCTTGCTAGGATACCCTATCAAATCCCCAGAGCATGGTCAAGTGGGATAATGTAAGATCCAAGCAGTTGTTAGAGATAAAAGGAACCAGATGCATACATTTAAAGGTTTCAATGATCAAAAGTGACACATACCATGATACCTGGACCAATTGCAAGAACCTCGTATGCTACAAGACCAAGCCGATGGTGATGGATGTTGCTATTGCTGACAAGATAAATATGATGGAAGAAGAAAAGGATGGGCCCTCCAAGGCTATGCTTTGCTCTCGGTACTCCATGTCTAGGACCCGTGGGCCTCGAGACATGATCTCTTGGTTATCCCTAAAAATCAGGGATAACATATGGCTCCAACTCGGGGACATGTGCTCACCGTAGAGTGCATCAGAACCTCAACATCTCTGGCATAACCTGCAGACCTGTTCAAACTCGATAGGGGCATTAGTAACAAAATGGGGCGGTAATGCCACCCCAACATACATAGATATATATATATATATACTGAATAAAACAATCAATATGTGAATGTAAAGAAAAGTACCTACCTTTACTTACCTGTTGGTTGGATGTTTGATGTAGTCAAATGACTAGTGTAGCAATCCAGCAATGTCCCACGATACCTGCCTTTGTGCTTCATCATAAACCAAAATAGTGAAAATCATGCACAAAAATTTCATGAGTTAGAATGTATATCATATCATCGGAAATCTCAAAGTCTAACTCATGGAAGCGGGTGGGAGGGATAAAATCCTGCCAAGTCCATCTCTGAAGAAAGTACTCAATCCACTTCAAGAAAGGGTCATGAAAAGTGCAAGGTCCAGAAAACTGACTCAAAGGGCCTGCCAACTGGCTACCTAGGACATCCTCATGCTCTAAAGTCAAGGAAGGGATTGACAAAGATCTAGCAGACGACTGGAAAACCACCAAGGGAAAGTTGAAAAACTGGGATAACTGACTCAAACTTGCAGAATCTAACCAACCCTTGGAGTCTAGGGTTTGCCTAAGAGGAAGCTCAACATAAAAAATATACTTCCCAACTACACCTTTAATGGATAAGCACGGTAAAGTAATAACAGGTGGTTGGAGTGAAAAGTCGTGAGAAACCTTCTTTAGGCAAACAATGTTCTTACTTGTATCAAAATCCGAGCAGACTGGTGGTTGATAATCATCTTCATAAAATAAATCCAAATTCTTAGAGGAACAATCATCAAATTCCTCAACATATGACCGAAAATCATCAGGAAAACAAGGTACTAGGTCATCCTTGGGTTTTTGGAGAGTATGGGTAAAAACCTCATCTCCTTGTTGCCACTGGTGAAGAATAATCTGTTGTGATAATTGCAAAGGAAACACTTGGAAATGACTTTCAATGTCATAGACTGGACCCATATTATAACCAACTATATCCCACCTACGTCTCCCAACTTGTATGAATTCATCAATGTTGTCAACTATGTCATTATTTGTATCATAACATGCAGATCTTGAAGACTCGTTCGCCTCTTCCTCATTTCCTTCATCATAAGGTAAAACACCATAAAAAACTAGGCGAGGAGGGAAACCTATTGTTTCTTTTTGTGCAGGAGCTTCTAGCACTTGGGCATCTTTGGCATGCATTACTGTCTTATCCTTGGTGGTGCAGTAAGGAAGATGCTCTTCATTCGGGGATTCCATTTCTCCATCACTCTCTGAATCATGAAATAAGGTATCATCAAAATCCTGAAAAGGAAAGAAACTAACCTTATCATCTTGTTGTTGTGCGGGTGGAGAAGGCTTATGGATCGCTTCATCAAGAGGAAGAGGGCATGTTGATACTTCGTTATTGGGCTCCAGCTCCTAAACTATTTCTTCAGCAATCCCTCGTCGATTTGCGGTTTTCTCCTCTTCTTCTTGGAGATCAATGATGAATCTCTCAAGGGTAAACAAATTCTCTCCATTGACAGTACTTGAGGTAAAGAGGCATCCTATATCAAGCGAGGAGACCTTCTCCTCAATCATTGCAGCCATGTAGTAGGCTTCGTCGAGTGTCCTTGGGGTTATTTCATTAAGAGGAAAACTTAGATACCCCAAAAGTGCATTAGTAAAGAGATGGACCAAGTATCTCTCCTCGGGATGATGACTTTCAGGAATCTGATATAGCATGTTCTCAAATTTAATTTGGAAGTATCTAGCAGTTTCGTCCTCAGCTTGCTTTATACGCTCGAGTTCTTGTAATAGTAATGGGATGTCTTGCTGCTGGATACCCCATCTCTCGAGAATTTTTTTCTCAAATTGCTCCATAGTCTTGATGCTGGCCTCGGGGACGTTATCATACCATTCTTTGGCATTGTAAGAAAACGTTGCAGAGAAAAGTTTCATGACCACGTCTTCAGCATAATCATCAACCGGGTAGGATAGGAAGAAATTCTAGAAATTTCTCATGTGATAGTCAGCCTTTCTCTATCACCACCACATAATCCAGGGAGAAAATTTATGTATTCAAAGGGAATTTGTTGAGGGTACCCCGGGATGCCACTCATGTCTAAAGGCTTGTAGTTCCTGGGATCCCATTGTGAAGTCATCGTTGGCTTCGTCATCAGTGGAGTCGCCAGATAGTTTTCTTGAAACTATCAAAAGAAAAGGGAAAACACCCTAGTGGAGTTGCCAGGTAAGCTTGTAAGATAAGACTATGAGGCAAGGCTTACTGAAAAAGATTTTTCGTTTGAGGAGAATTGACTCAGTGTTCCCCGGCAACGGCGCCAAAATGTTATCGCACAGTTTGTAGCTAGGTCAAATGGCTATAAGATAGAAGGCCAAACTGGTGTAACAGGAACCTATCCCACCCAATGTCACCACGATGGGGAGGTTCTTTCTCTTTAGGGAGGTTAGGCCCAAGGGAGA
>ML786061.1:446911-478306 GCA_009831015.1 Picea engelmannii | reverse complement strand
TATATATAATTTCAACATTACTAATATTACAATTTTTATAACCAAATGCCAAATAACCACCAATGGTCTTTCCAATTCCTTTTACAATTTTTTTTCCAATTCCTTTTACGATCTTTCTAACCAAATGCGAAACAACCACCTGCATTTTCCTACGAAACCTTGTAAAAACTGACAACGACTATCACTTACCCAAGATTATTCCACCTTTCAAAATTATCCAACCCACTATCATTGATTATCACTTACCCAAGATTATTCCACCTTTCAAAATTTTCCAATAAGATCATTTATGATTTTAATATAAAGAAGAATAATATAATTAAAATAAATATAAAAATATTTTTTATTATCCTTTTAACCACATAGCCAACAATACGTACGATGAGACTTTTTGACTAAGGGTGGACTGAAAATGTCCACTCATTACGCATTGATTAAGGGGATTGCATTTATGTACCAACCAATAAATAAATTCTAATTCTAAATTCCAGCCATTATTCACTTATCAACCCACAAATAAATTTTAAATTTTAATTAATTGTTAAGTGTTTACTTGAAATGTTGGATGTTTCAAAAACTCCACACACAATTTTTTTTCCAAAATTACAAAATTAGCATTATGAGGAACTATGAAAATATGTATTCTTTATTAAATCTCTCAATTTAACCAACTATTTAAATATACAATGCTCTAATTAATTATTATAAATACATGTAACTAGCATATATGTCAAACCTGATAGGAATAACGACTAAATCTCCTAATTGAGAGTTATTCAAGGTGACTTATCATATACTGAGTGACACAACTCCATCCTAACTAGAATTTGACTAGACTACACTATGCACATGTCTTTCATTTCTTTTAGTTTATGCTTCTTGGTCACTATGTCACAAGTCCTTTGTTGGTGTACACCGATTATACGTGAGATACAAGGGTGTGAAGGACATACACAACTAACTATCCACATGAATTTGCAATAGACATCTAACAATCATCATCAAACATATAGGGGGGTTTTGATAAACTCATGCTAGCTCCTGCAAATCTAGGGTTTAAAGGATAGATGGTGGGACACACCTCCACAACTACGATAGATAACCTTAGGTGATTACCCAATATCAAGTCCTCATCAAATCTATGCAAATACTTTCCTATGATGCCATGGTCTATAAACTATCATGGATAATCCACTAGAATAGTTCATCACGATAAGTCTTACAAGTTTTTGCAAAGCTCTTTGTTATGTAGTGTTTTAATTAATATTAAGATTTAATATTACTAGCTTAGCACTCAAAACATAGAAATACGTCGAGATTGAAAAAGAATCTAAAACAAAATACTACACCATCCACACAATTAACACAAGATGTACACTGAGAAACTTAATATGGGAATTAACCTAGCTAGAGGGTAAGGTATACCTTGCTCTTTTATTCTTAGATGTGACAATGCAAATGCAAAGAAAGGTGAACTCACTATGGAGTTGTAATTGATACTATTCCATGTATGGTTGGTTCAAGGTCTTCTACTTCCTTTGTTTTGCTCCAATATTCCACTCCCTTGCTCTACTCAACTATGGAATAATAATCAATTCAACAAGAATGGTACCTCTTCCTTTCTTATTAACAGAGTTTTAAACATCTTGATAGTCATTTATGATTAGGGTTAGGGTTTTGGACCCTTAAGATCTTTTCGAAAGTCCACATTTGACTAGCTCCACATGTGTGAGTAATGGGAGCTGATGTGGCATCCACTCGGTACCATGGTGGTCAACAACACACCAACTTGTTGAAAGCATAACTTCCTCACACAAACTTCAGTTGAGGTGATCATCGTGCAATTTGAAAACTTTGATTGTGTATAACAACATTGATATGTTGGGGACTAGGTATACAAAGTTTTGACCCAAAAAATAGTTGTTTAATGCCTAAACGACTTCAAAAGTTCCAGGACTCAAAATCAACAAACTAGGACTTACCTCTTAAATGGACCATACAAATTAATAGCTCCGATGTGCCACCCAAAAAATGCCAAAATAAATAACAGATTATATAGTTATATAGTGATCCATTTCGAATCACACCACATATAATGCCCATTTTAAAACAAATCTTACTTATTACAAAACAACACTCTCTCGCACTATCAATATCATCACACTCATAATCACAAGTTGAATCGATATCTATCAACTACTTCCTTAATGCCTATAACATGTATTCATACCTCGACACTACATCCACTCGACCACTATATAGCCTATAAACCTACAAGTTTTTTCCAAAATGAAAATTTGCACAAAATTTTTATTTATATAAAAAAAAAAATTACAATCGCAGTGCAGCTTTGTTAAAAATCTATTTCGTCCACAAAGGTTCCCAGATTGAAAAACTCATAACCTAATCCAAAACAACGGATCCCAAAATGAAAACTCGTTACTTCTCAATCCTAATGTGGAAAGACAGAGTTTAAAGATACTCTCACCAAAAAATATGATACAAAAGTATAACAAAGGATAGAAAATAAAAACGACCATGACACAGGGACAGCAAGAAAGAAAAACAAATCTGGACTATGATCTGCCATAAATTGCTAAACTGGATCAGAAATTGGAGAAAATTAGAAAATATCCACATGGAAGATTTGCCCAGCAATCTTTCCATCCCATTTAAAGTAAGTAATCTTTCCTTTTGTCGTCGTGAGGACCCTTTTTGACAGTTTATCGGCCTCTGTATTTTCTTCTCTGTAGATATGATGAAAAGAGATACCATTGAAGAAACGGATCAAGTCTTTTGTTCTCCATTTCCATGCTTCAACGTTACTAGCTTGCAACTTTCCTTTCTGATCCAACCAATCAATTATCACCTTTGAATCCCCTAAAACCTGAATATACCGAAGATTCAATAACTTTGAGATAGTAAGCGTGGCCCAGGCTCCCAACAACTCAACCTTTGTATTTGTTCATGCACCACAATTGAAAAACCAGTGAAAAACTTGGGCATTAATGATTTTTATCGTTCCCCCTGCACCACAATTTGTGCCTCCAGCCACCGCAACTCCATCAAAGGTGGCCACGGAATAACCGTCCATCCTCAAGGTCGGATTTTGACGCAAGCGAGTAGTATTTTGCTCGTTTCATTTTTTTACTGAACGCTCCCAAGGTTTTTTTAACCACTGACCAGACCGAAGGGAAATGTCCTTCAAATACGCACAAGTTTCGTTCCTTCCAAAGGAACCAACACAACAAAAGCGACAATCTATTCGAAACCTGTGTGTCCGAATACCATAAGTCCATACAAGTTTGTAGCGTGTATCCTACCCACTGGCGATTAAAATGAAGGAGCTGCTCACATTTGTTCCAAACCAATTTTGTGAAGATACACTCTATGAATAGATGTTTGATATCTTTCGCTTGTTGACCACATAAAATTCAATAACTCGGTCCTATCCATCCCTTCTTCTATAAGATATCCCAAGTAAGAATTTTATCATTGATTGCCAGCCAGAAGAATAAAATTACCTTCAGAGGTAAGTGCCACTTCCAGATATGAATTAGCCATCCATTTAACGTCGGTAAATCCTGTAGAGATAAGATAGACATATAAACATTTTTAACTGTCATAATTCCTTTTTTGTCTCCGCCCGTCCAGATCAAGACGTCTTCATCATTTAAGCGCAGAGTTACACCAGCTCCATTTAATTATGTTATCAACTTTATCCAATCAACAGAGAGGTTCCCTGTCAAACCCAATTCTGTGCTAGTTTTCCAAACCTCCACTCCCGTTATCAAATGCTTAGTCGATGAGGCTTGAGCCAAGACAGAAATTGAATTTTTATTTAATTGTAATATTGTTTATGTTTTAAGAATATATTTTTCCCCCAAATATAGAATACAATCTATCCCCATCTCAACTTTAAAACCGGCCCCTGGACGCCAACTGAGCCAATGGAGGATATAAGGAAGAGAGCGTAATAGACTTGACCAAATCCTGGAAGCTGAAATGCACTGATGAGAAGGCTTCTTAAGTCAGGTTTCTAATGGAGTGTTCTGTAAATATTTATCACAAACCACCCTGTGCCAAATACTATCATGGTTTAGAAGCCTCCAGAGAGTTGTTGTATTTAATGCAGTATTGAAAATAAAAAGATTCCTCAGTCCCCATCCCCCGAGATTTTTTGGTCTAGACAAAATTTCCCACCTGCATAGATGGTAATGATGGGTCTCTGACTGGCCATTCCAAAGAAATTGAAACATCACCTGTCGGATTCTATTTAAAACTAATCGAGGCAGGGCTTCCAATGACATCCAAAATACTGGTTGAGCTTCAAGAAATGACTTTACCAAGATGTATTTGCCTTCCAGTGATAAGCTTTTGTTGCACCATAGATCCACTTTCTTTTGTAATTTTGAAATTAACCAGTTCCAATCATTAGAAAATTGCGCCCCAGACTTTAAAAAATCCTAGATACTTGAATATGTATACAAGATGGTTGAAATTATAAGGTAGAATCAGTTTATAAGGATCTAAATCGGCCTCCAATAGTCCATAAAAAAAAGTTGCAGTCTTTGAAATATTTATTGACAATCCTGAGGCTTTACAAAAGAGGTTAATAATCCTGGTTATTTCCTGCCAATCGTTGATACTGGCCTTTGATAAAATGATAACGTCATCCACAAAAAGGATATGTAATACTTTTATCATCCTAGAGACTTTGATACCTGAGACGGTTCCTCTTACCAGACTATCTTTGAGCATTAAGCTCAGGCCTTCCATCACCAGAATAAAGAGAAACGGGGATAGTGGGAAACCTTGGCGGACTCCTCTTCAGCTCCTGAAAAAATCAGTAGCCTCCACGTTTATTAAAACTGAAAAGGATGTCGAAGTGACACAAGACAATATCCAATTTGTCAATTTAATCCCTGCTCCAATTTTTAAGAGGATTAATCTGAGATATTCCCAATCAATACTATCATATGCTTTCCTTAAATTCAGTTTCAATACCAAAGCCTTTAATCTTTTCTTTTTTATGCTGTGTAAAACCTCATGTGTCATGCCTACTGCATCTTGGATCCTCCTTTCCTTTAAAAAACCTAGTTGTTCTATAGAGATATCTCTGGAGAGAAAGGGTTTTAAACGGTTAGCAATTATCTTAGATATTATTTTGTAGCATAGGTTGCATAATGAAATTGGCCTAAAATCGTCGAAGGAAGATGGGTTATTGTCCTTTGGAATCAGAGTAAAAAACGTAGAGTTTAATCCTCCGAAAATATCCCCCAGTCTTCTAGACTCTTCTACCATAGCAAGTAGATATTATCCTACAAGATCAAAGAAAAATGTAAAGAGCTCGATCGTCCAGCCATCTGACCCTAGGATTTTTTATTTCTTGAAAGAAAAAAGAACCCCTTTCACTTCCTCCAAAGTAACAGGTATGAACAACGAATCTGCCTCCTCTTTGTTTATCATCTGTGGATAAAATTCCATAACATTTAATTGTTCAAAAGGACCCAGGACAGTCGACGCCTTATAAAAATCTTTGTAGTAGTTTATTGCTGCTCCCTTTATAGACTCTTGTTTTGACACAAAATCCCCTTGACCATTTTTTATTTGCCAGATATGTTTCCTCACCCTATTATAACTTGCTAGTTTATGAAAATATCTGGTACTTTTGTAACCGCTGGAAAGCCAGAGAGCCCTACTACATAGCCTCCATTTATCCTCTTCTTCTTTTAATAATGCATTTCGTTCCGTCTCTAAAATCCTCAGAGAAGTAGAAAGTATAAGATCAGATGGCTTGCCTTCCATAATATTAAGAGTATTCTTTATTTCTAATTCTAAGGACAATAGTTTTTTTTTTTTTTCATTGTGTCTTTTAACCATCGTTTAGTTTGTTTTTTCAGGACCTGCAATTTCCAATTGATCCGCCTCTATTTTCCACTTTCTGTAAGAAACAACGGGTCATTCCAAACTTTGTACACTAAACAAAGAAACCTTTATCGTTTAGCCATTGTCCATTGAATTTAAATGGGTAAGATTTTTGAACTAGAGGAAGATCTAACTGCAAAAAAAACGGGTGCATGATCGGAGATGTAAGGGAAATTGACCCATGACCTATAAAGTCCAGTTTCGTTTAATAAACCTTCGGCAACCAAAAATCGATCAAGTCTCCTAGCCACCGCATCCGGACCAAGGCGACCATTTCGCCAAGTCGGCACCACTTTCGTCGGCCTTATGTCAATCAAATTATTTTTTATAAAAATCTCTCTGCAGCAGTTCTCATTTATCCCTGACTCATTTTTCCCTCCCCAAGCCTCATCTGCTAATAGTATGATATTTAGATCCCCAACCACTATCATATTTTTGATTGAAAAAATACCACTGTCATCCATCTTCTTCCAGAATTTTTTTTTTATCTCTACACAGTCCATAAATATTTAAAATAGTTATTTCCTGGTTGTGTAGAAGATTCTTCCTTATTAATAACATACCGCCCACTGTCAGATAAGGATCTAAATCAAATAATAAAGGATCCCACGTAGCTAAGAGGCCTCTCGAGGTACCCACTGAACTAACAAAACTCGAAACCAAATTCAGACGAAAAATCTATATGAAATCCCTTGCTTTCTGCTCTTCTACCATTGTCTCTTGGAGAAGGATGACATCAGGGTAAGTGCGATTCAACAGTCGACGTATTGAGGCAACTTTGAGGGTGCCTCCTATCCCTCTTACATTTAATAATAGAACTAACATCACTTAGCCCTTGCTAGGGCTTTCATTGCTCTAAGAGGCCCATTGTCAATATGAGAGAGGACAGACTCAGTTAACTCAGAGGATGCTTGTGCCAATTTGATCCGACTGATTCGAGATTTTAAGGGAGAAAGTTCAATACCTAGTCCCCTAGACCAGGCAAACTCTTTGCCATCCCTATTCTATGATGGCTTTGAAGAGGTAGTCTCCGATGAGGTAGAAGCATCGATGGGTGTCTTACCCTGGAAAGTGTGAAGCTTAATAACATCCTTATTATCTATAATGAAAGGTATAGGAGAGTCGGGTACCAAGTTGTGAGAGGAAACTCCCTCATCGACTTTTCTAAGAACCAACTCAAACCCTGTGTCAGTCCGAGATGGATGAGGAGAAGGGATGGTAACAGTCGAAACCCAAGTTTTTTGAAATAAAGGCGGAGAAGTAATAGCCAATCTGGAGGGTTGACTGGATGGTAAAATAAAAGGGTCTAGTAGAGTGGAACCATAAACCAAGGGAGGTTCAATACGACTGGAAATAAAACTTGTCTTACCCTTCCTTGGCTCGGTTGAAATAATACTCCCAGCAATATCCACGGGAACATTGGTGGTGGAGGATAAAAGCCACTTTGAGCTATCTAAAGAATTCCTTTCCCAGAGTGATAAAGAGGAGAACAGAGAGGGGAAAAATAAATTCAACTTACCAGTAAGAGTAGTCACCTCTTCTAGTGAAGAAACTTGTCCATATTCACACTGAAATAGAGTGTCCTCTGATGAGTCAAGTTCCTGCATATATTCTGGTGGGTCTTCATGAAGAAGAGATTCTTCAGACAACTCTTCCTCCATATTTCCAGCGCAGTCTCGACGCAAGTGACCAGTTGATCGACACCTACTACATATGAAGGGTATACCTTGGTAGTCAAGCCTTTGTTTAAAGTGACGTCCCCTCCATTCGATATCCAATAGTTCAGGGAGCCCCCCATGGATATCAATCTCCACTAGAATCCTCCCAACTTTCCTGGATGCTAACTTTAGTGTTGGCTCATCCAGGGAGATAAAACGACCCAATGACTCTCCAATAGCCTTCAGTGCTCCCTCATTCCAAAAATGTAATGGGAGACCAGGGAGAAGGACCCAAAAATTTCTTTGATGAAAATACTCAGTCTAGGGGTCAAAGGACATTCTCCATCTCTTCAACATCAAGCTACTACCACCCAGGACCCATAAACTATTCAAAAGCATCAAAGCATCCTCCAGTGACTTGCAAATGAAACCCAACCAACCTTTGGTAAGATAGTGGGTCTTTGGAATATAACCAAGTATAGGTTTTCAAGTGATCTCCATCCACTCTGCGACTGGACTCAACGCCAAGTAGGAATATGAGAGTCTCCTGACTAGTCCACAAAGTGCCAGTCTGCACGAATCTTCTAGCCCAACATCTGCCCCCAGCACCATCTTTTGAACCCGTTTGTTTGGCTTCCACAACTTATTTCTAACCCTAGTATGTTGTGAGGACCTATGGGTAAACCTATGTCTATCAGCAACAAAAAGTCCTTTCTTCTCTAGACAGGTCGGAAAGGTCTTCTCAGGACAACTCTTTTGTAAAGGATTTATGAAGCCTATAAAAGAAACTATCCCTTCAGAAAATAAAGGATCCTTTTGTAATAAAGTGTGGTCAAAAGGAGAAGTAGTAAAAGTAGGAGGGACAGGATCCGAAACACTAGACTGTTGGTTTGAAGGAAGGATTGGGAAGTCAGTTTTTTTCTCCGACAAAACAGACTCGTTAAAAAGTCCACTTTTGAGCCACTCAGCTTCATCCTCGGGATTCATCAGTTTCGAAACTTATTTTAATACGTCAAAATTTGACCTACAAGTTAACTCACTAACATATATAATTACACGCACAAAATCATTTCATATTTTCTCATTACAAGTGCAATTGTCTCAAAATAAGCAACATGCATACACAATGGTCTTCATAAACTCTAGATATTAAATGTATATTAAAAACATCAAATGTAAATCCACGACACAAGTAAATATCACGAGTTTCAATTTTGATTAAGATCCAATCCATCAACATAATCGTGATATATATGAGTCAGATTGATAATTATTTAAATAATATATTGTCAGCATGAATAATCATAGTTACACATCAATAGTATATATAATTTAAATTTTAATAAATATTAAATATCATAAAACTTATATTTTTGGGTGTAAATTAATAAGTGATGGAGTACATTATTAAGGTATTTTGTTATGTAAGGTTACTAAATCAAAGTCTTGATTTATTCATGTGTGGTGTTTAGGATATGTGCAGTTATATTTAGAGATTATAGTAGTAATGGTGAAAATCGACCACGAGTATGAGCCCAACCTAGTTGTCGATTTCACCGGAAGAAAAAAAAATATCATAAAACTTACAATTACATCTTGTTTCCAAATAATCTTTTATATCGTCCCTCTCAATTATGAAGTGATGTTAATTCAAAGTGTTAATATATCAACGAGTTAGAAATGGTGGTTAATTGATGTTGTTGATGTAGAATTCGTTTTTGTACTTAGATGGAATTTTTGTAAGCATCTTAAATAAAATATCAATGTCATAACATCTTGGTCTTGAGGAGACACAAGATTTAGCATTAAGATTGGAAACCAACAATTGAAAACATTGTGTGCCTAGGTTTTGTACCTAAAATATTACAACCTTCGTTATAGCAGATATTCATTATTCAATAGAGTCAATAAATATTGTGTTGCATAAGATGTTGTCAAATACACATAGCTTGGTGAGGCACTCGCAATGGTTCTTATGCTAGGAATGATTACTTATTTTGGTATGGGTAATAGGTATCATCAAAGTCATGTTTAATTGAATGTGATATCATTGTTGTTATGGTTGTATTTTTATAAGGTGTAAAAACACAATTTCGAGGGTTTCTAGTGTCTTGTAAAGTGGTTTTATATTTAATAGATAAAATAATACGTAATTATGGTTTTTAACCTCTTTTATTAGTCCATGCCGGAGGAGTAGAGGGACTATAGCGATCGATAATTCGTTGACTTCATATTAGTTTGTCATTTGGCTGAAAATATTTGCATAATCTCTATTGTTGGAACTAGAGAACTAAAAACATTATTTTTTATATAATAAAATATACCATATATGTCATTATCTGATTCGATAACAGATTGGTGGTCTTATTTCTAGCTTCGCTATTCCCAATGTTTTATATGTTAGCATATCCAAAGTTTTTGATCATCTTCAGTCTTTTTGAATTTTTACTATTTTTATTAAAATGTTTAGATATCCAAAGGTTTGAGCATCGAGAGTCAATTTTTATTAGTTAAATTCATATTAGTTTGTCCTTTGACTAAATTTTTTTTGCATAGTCTCTATTGTTCGAACTATTGTTATTACTATTATTATTATTATTTTATTTTTATTATTAAGTACCTAGGCATTTTTATTATTAAGTACCTAGGCATTTTTTTTATTACGTACGTAAATAGGCCTGCCACACTGCATTCTTTCTTAAATGTTTACACAGCGCGACACCCTTGGACGGTCATGGAAGCCTTAAATGTTTACCTAACATGCCTCACAACCTTAAATGTTTACTTAACAGGCATGTTACAATACATTTTCATCCCATTTTTTTTATACAATGTTGTATGCAGTGAATATGAGAAATATTGTTCTTCGACGTCATTATTGGTTCACTGGTTGATGCTTGCTCGTTGGTTCGATGGATGTTGCTTATTGTTGTTTGATTCAACTTTGAAAAGTTGAGGTCCTGCAGATGCACTTGGACCTCTTGGTGCTTGTTCACTCGTTTTTTGTTTGCCTGATGCTCTTGTTTGCTTCAACTTTGCAAGGTTGAGATCATGCATCCACAGCTAGACCTGTTGTTGCAGTTTGCATGCTTGGGGTTCTACAACCACGATTGGAACTATGTTTATGTCGTTCCCCCTTGACAGGTGAGTTTTAGTGCCATGTTTACCTTCCTATTCGTTGTTTGTTGTTTGATATTTCCAGTTTGCAAGTAAAAATTCTCAAAAATGGGAATGCTCGAGTCAAAATCCTCTTGCATAACATATTTGTATGTGAGTACTACGACCAGAGAACCAGGAGTGTGACATTGTCTTGGTATTTTTCTTGAACGTCAATGTTCGACACAGAACCCACCTCTATCGCAATCATAACGACATATAAAAAAGGAAATCAAGTTTTCTCCTCGGTTTTTCTGTTCTTGAAAACCATACGTTTGGTGCATTTTTTTCCAAGTTGTTCCCTTCCAATCACATGTGCCCACTTCCATGTCCTAGACATCAAACCAAGACTCATTGGAAAATAACAATGCAAAAAAAATATGAGGTACATTCTGAAAAAATGCATCAACCGTATGGTTTTTAGGAACATAAAATGTGAGGAGAAAATTTGATTTCCTTTTTTATATGTCACTGTGGCTGCGATAGAGGTCGGTTATGTGTCAAACATTAACGTTCAGGAACAAGACCAAGACAACATTACAGTCATGTTTCTCTGGTTGTAGTCGTCACATACAAAGATGTTATGCAAGAGGATTTTGACTGAGGCATTCCCAGTATTGAAAAATCTTACTTGCAAACTGGAAAAAACAAACAACGAATAAGGATGCAACCATGGCACTGAAACTTACCCATGAATGGGGAATGACAGAAGCGTGGTTCCAATCGTGGATGCAGAATCCCAACTGTCCAAATTTCAACTTTCTTAAATGTTTGCACATTGGTAGGTCCTTGGACAGTCCTCACAGCCTTAAATTTTAACCTGACAGGCCTCACATCCTAAAATGTTTACTTAACAAGCGTGTTACAATACATTTTCCTCTGATTTTTGGATACAATATTGTCTGCAGTGAATTTGGGAAATATTGTTCTTCACCGGCATTACTGGTTGGTTGGTTGATGCTTTCTCGTTGGTTTGTTGGATGTTGCTTGTTGTTGTTTGATTCAAATTTGCAAAGTTGAGGTCCTGCGGCTGCAGTTGGACCTCTTGGTGCTTGTTCACTAGTTTGTTGTCTGTTGCTTGCTCTTCTTTTCTTCAAATTTTCAAGGTTGGGTCTTGCATCCGCAATTGGACCTGTTGTTGCAGTTTGCATGGTAGGGATTTTGCATCTGCGATTGGGACTGTGCTTCTGTCGTTCCCCATTCACCGGTAGGTCTCGGTGTCATGGTTGCATTCTTGTTCGTTGGTTGTTGTTTTCTATTTCCAGTTCACAAGTAAGAATTTTCAATACCGGGAATGCATGAGCCAAAATCCTCTTGCAGAACATCTTCGTATGTGACCACTACGACCAAAGAAACATGAAATCATATTTTCTCCTTGTATTTTTTGTTCCTCAAAACCATACGTTTGGTGCATTTTTTTGCATGTTGTTTCCTTCCAAAACGTCTTTTTCCGTTTGAATATCAATGTTGGACACATAACCCACCTCTGTTGCACCCATAATGAGATATCAAAAAGGAAATCAAATGTTCTCCTCATATTTTAAGTTCCTGGAAACCATACGTTTGAGTGAAACCCTTGCACTGAAACTTACCCGTCAATGCAGAACGCCAGAAACACAGTTCCAATCACGGATGCAGAATATGAACCATGCAAAGTGAAACAATAGGTCCAACTGCGCATGCGGGGCTTCAATGTTGCAAAGTTGAAGCAAACAAGAGCAAGCAACAAACAACAAACCAGTGAGTGAATTGACCAGACATTGTTTTGTGACTACTATTTTGTGACCGAATTCCAAAATAGAGGGAGTGGGCATCCCAAACAACATAGAGGGAGTGGGTAAGTTTCCTTGTGCCTCCAATGAGAACAACAAAAATCGTAGAGCCAATTAGTTTGGAGGACAATGTTCTCATTGAGAAAACTAAATCTTTGTTAGCATTTCTAGAACAAGGAGACTTTGATGACTTAATGAGCTTCCAAGACTTCTTGGCAGAGTTGAATCTAATAGAAGATGACTACATCCAAGGCATACAATCTACACTTAAACAACCAACAATTTTCCTTAAACGGAAACTTTTACATATATGGAACAACAATTTCTCCAAGGACCAACCAGTTATGTGGAATGAAAATACAGGTGCACAATATGTCCTCAATGCATATGCCACAACATCATATTGTACCTCGTACATGACAAAGGTTGACAAATCTATGACAAGTGCATTTGGAAGAATACACAAAGAACATGAAAAAATCATATTGATACTATGCAAATGATACATGCACTTGGAAATACATTGCTTAATCTTCAAAAACTGTTTGCTCAGCAAACAGTCCATGTTGCATTTTCCCTGCCCCTGGACTATGGTTCAAGGAAATGTGTCTTCACAAACACATCTCCACTTGAGAAACACAAATTGGAACATGGTTTTACATTTGGGCCACCATAAATACTATTAAAATATAATAATATGAAAAATGTTGAAATAGATATAAACAACATCTCTTTGAACTTGAACCAGAGTTTTTTGAGCTCCAACTATATTTCATAGTTGAGAATGTTTTTCCCATAGTTAATGTGTTTCTATGGCTCCATAGTTATCAGACTAAGTATTGTTGTCTGAGGGATACAATTATTTTCTCCCTTTCTTTTTCCTCTTCTATACTTACCCGTTTTTCCATTTTCTTCTTCTCCTCTATTATTCGTTTATGGTTCTATACTTGGTCGCGTTTCTATGCTCACGGGTTCTCGGGGTGGCGAACTAACAAATCCTCAGCTCCATCTATATTTTCACATCATGAGTCTGACCGACCGCCATTCGTTTGCATACTTAGCCAATTTTATGGTCGCGGGTTCGTGGGTAGGCACTATCGAACACTCATGCCCCGTGTTCGGGGTATACATCTTTCACCCAAAACTTTGGTGATCTAAAATCCGACCACAGACTCCTCGAACTCGCAAGCCTCACTCTATCTACGATGAATCCTTCTGACCACCCCACCTTTCCATACTTAGTCGAGTCTTCAAAGTTTTGCGGGTTCACAGACTCCCAGGTTCACAAAAGTTTGAAATCATTTTTCTCTCCCCTCCATCCCCACCACCTTTGCCCCTTCCCAATGCACATTAATTATGCTTTTACTAGTCACAACTCACCAGACAGGTTTGAAAATATTGGCATTAATAAGAGGAAAGCTTGAACACATCTCCCATTAAAATGCATTAATGGGAGAATATTATGGGATCTGATTTTTTTTTGTGTTGATCTTGAATTGACAAAAAAATGTTGGTTATTTTAGTTTTTTTAAGGCATAACCATAGTAAAAATGCAATATTGTGCTACCCCACTGTCATCTACAAAGGTGTTGACGTCATGTCCCTCTTTAATACTGTGCATATATTGCAGGTTGTCATAATTGAGAATATGCTTGCATATGAAAATGTTAACTCATATTTTCTCTATCGCCTATGAGTCTGAGAAAAATCTGTGAGTCGAAAACACCCTTCAAATTGGAACATGGTTTACATTTGGGCCACAAAAATACTATTAAAATAAAATAATATGACTAGTATTGGAATAAATATAAACAAATTGTCTTTGTGCTTGAACCTGAGTTTGTCAAGCTCCAGGTATATTCCATAGCTAAAAATGGTTTTCCCATAGTTAATGTTTATGGCTGCGAGTTCCCGGATTGGCACTATCAAACTATCATGCCCCATGTTCTGTGATATACATCTTGCACCCAAAACTTCTGTGATCTACAATTTGACCCCGGACTCCTCGAACTCGCAAGATTCATTCTACCTACGATGAGTTTGTCCTCGTTTGTCTGATCGCCACCCCTTTCCATACTTATTCGATTCTTCACCTCTTGTTGTCGCAGATTCGCGGGTTCACAAACTCTCGGGTTCAGAAAAGTTTGAAAGCATTTATCACTCCCGTCCAGCCCCGCCACCTTTGCACACTTCCCAACGAAAATTACTTACACTTTTAATTGGTGACAATTCACCACACAGGTTCGAAAATATTGGCATTAATAACCGAAAAGATCGAGAACATCTCCGATTAAAATGCATTAAACCAAGATTTACGGGAGATTATATTATCGTCCCCCAGTGTTCATTTTAAATACTATCAGGACACAATTACTGTCACATGTTGAAATACAAACAAATCTTCATCAAAGCATTAGATTTTCTCACATGCACCCCAGATGCACTCCAATTGCCTGATATCAAAATGGCAGAGGTCAATATTATGGGATCTGCACTTTTTTTTTGTGGATCTTGAACTTGAAAAAAATATTTTTTACTTTAGTTTTTTTAAGGCATTATGCCCCGCCTTTCCACACTTAGTCGATTCTTGACCTCCTATTGTCATAGATTCACAGGTTCCTGGGCTTCCAGGTTCACAAAACTTTCAAATCATTTTTCACTCTCGTTCATCTCCATCACCTACACGCCCTTCCCAATGCACATTAATCATGCCTTTATTAGTGACAACTCACCACACATATTCGAAAATATTGTCATTAATACACAAAAAGGTCGAGGACATCTCTCATTAAAACGCATTAAACCAAGATTTATGGAAGATTATATTATCATCCTATAGTGTTCATTTTAAATACTTATTCCCATTTTTCTCTATCATCTAAAACTTGGCCTTTAAGGTGTCATCCTTGTAATGATCCTAGTCATCCACATGTGAGACAACGCAGATATGCCATGTAGGGCCAATTGAAAGACGAGGGAGTGGTTTTATGTGATGTTAGCTTTGAAGGAAAAGAAATTTGTTAGCCAACATAAACTCGGACAAAAAAAATTCAAATATCTTATGATTGGTATTCTCCCTGTATTCGATCCTTTGGTTGGTTGAAAGGCCTGCCTAAAGATTTGTATGTTCAACTTCTTTGTTTTGTTACTCGAAATTGGAAGGGACTTTCAAGTCACCTGAAAAATGCTCCTTTGTTGAAGTATATAGCTTCTTCCAACAACACAAATTTGGCAAGTGTATCAAATCCTGCAGACCACACCAGAATTTATCTTTCGTCAGAGGAGTCACACATATCGTGGCTTACAAAATGGTCTAGAATATTCGGAAGTGACACCAAATATTACTCCATGCGTGATTATACTCAGAAGGAAATTACAAAATTGGATCCTCACGAAGGTGAGAAACTGTATGAGTCGTTGAATCAACATCCTAAAATTATAGAACTTTTTATGTCAAAGTTTGTTGGGCGACTTCTAGGTGTAGTAACAAACTTGACAGAAATTCCCCTTATTTCTCAAATTTTTTTCACCAACATCTGGATGTAGTAACAGACTCGACATACGATCAACTTTATATCACTACTGCACATTTTTTTCACTATTCCTATGCAAATAATTGCATCTGGGTCGAAGAGCTTACCGCTCTTTGCAAGAATATTCTCTGAGTAGTTGAAGGTGGGTATATAATCAGGGAACGAGGCTCCCAAAAGTTTTTAATGCCCACATCGACAAGTAACTGGGAAAATTTAATGGGAAGGAATTATGGACTATGGACTTTGCAACACTTTCTGAAGATTAATTTATACTACCACCTTATGCAGGAAGTTTGACGTATTCATGTAATGATTTGGTTTCTGAAGATCACCTTTTACTACCACCTTCATGTAATGATTTGGTTTCATTCTTTAGAATATACCTTGATGTAGTAAAATGTTTATGTGTGCAACCTGATGTTAGACATAGAAAATATAATTTTTTATTTTTTTAAATATAAAATAATGTATTTTTTTAACACATGACTGGTCGAAAAGTTTCAGGCATTGTTTGGGATTCACATCCTTCAAGGATGTGAATTAATTACACAATTAATATTGCTTGTGGAAATGCATTCGACCCGTCCTCGACTATGGAAATTGCATTGACACTACAATGTCCATATAATAAATGTTTGACATGCACCTAATGTTGAGGTCATCATCGCACAGGACACACAACCTCCAAAGATTTCCAGACTCACAACAACATTGTAATTGTCATGACAAAGAAATGCTAAAGTCGATGCTCTTTTGCAGGTCTGACAACTCTGCATTCTACTTTCTTTAACAATGACAGACCTACTTTTTCACCCCATTACCGCCCTGCAATTGATGACATTGTTCCCATTTCCACCACCAGTGTCAATGTCTGAAGATGAAGCTATCTGGAGCCTGGAGTCACCGCCAGTGTCGATGTCTGAAGCTGAAGCTACCTGGAGCCTGGGGTCATGACTTCATACACTTGAAATTAGTACTAGTAGTGATCAAAATTTTATTGTATTTTGATTATGTTACTACATCCATAGGTCGCTCAACAAAATTTGAGATAGAAGTTGGTTGTCTGTCGAGTCTGTTACTACATCCATAAGTCACTCAACAAACTTTGAGATAGAAAGTTCTATAATTTTAGAATGTTGATTCAACAACTCATAAATTTTCTCACCTTCCTGAGGATCCAAATTTATAATTTCCTTCTGAGTATATTCGGGCATGGAGTAATTTTAGCGTCACTTCTGAATATTCGAGACCATTTTGTGAGCCACGATATGTGCCACTCCTCTGATGAAAGATAAATTATGGTGTGGTATGCATCATTTGATACACTTGCCAAATATGTGTTGTTGGAAGAAGATATATACTTCAACAAGGGAGCATTTTGCAGGTGACTTAAACGTCCCTTCCAATTTGCAACAATAAAAAAAAAAAATTCAACATACAAATCTTCATGCAATCCTTGCAACCAAACAAACGATCGAATACAGGGAGAATACCAATCATAAGATACTTGAACTTTTTGTCTCAGCTTCTGTTGGCTAACAAAAAAAAATTCCCCCAAAGATGACGTCACATAAAACCGCTCCCTCGTCTTTGAATTGGGCCTGAATCGCATATCTAATTTGTCTCAGATGTGGATGACCAGGAAAATTACAAGGAAGGCACCTTAAACCCCGAGTTTTCAATGATAGAGGGAAATTAACACTTATCAAAGTACATAATGTTGAATAAAAAACTAATGTAGCCAGGCCATATCTAGAAGAGACAAACTATTCAAAAATCTAACTGAGATAGATCTAGTTGGCAACACCCGTGAAGTCCAAGACCCGAAATTGATATTCAACTCATTGTTTTTAACCAGGCAAGCATTTGATGATCAAGTTGAAATCTATAAAAGAATGTCATTTGAAAATTTCTATAGCATTCTTGAATATGGTGAAGATGGCGTGAAAAAAACTGGCTAGTTGATTGTTGGATTAAAAACCAAGATATTGAAGAAGCATTGCACAACCTCTCTATTGATCTAAGGGACTTGGAAAGTGAATTCTTCAGTATAAAAATCCATCATGAAATCAACGTGACGGCTATGAGGAGATACATCGAGGAGTGGTTCAAAAAGGTTGTCAACAAGATTGCCAAGGAAGGGCAAAGGACGCTTGAGACGGTTCCCATAACTGTTGAGGAAAGCCATAAAAGGACATTAGCGAGCAAATGACAAGGCATGGGAAACCATCATAGTAAGTTCATATTGATCACATTCTTCTGTCTTTGTCAATGTCTTCATCCAATTAGTCTACCTCTTTAAATAGAAAGGTTTAACCTAGGACTGACAATTTTGTATTTCTTCTTGCCAGGTCTTGATGTCTTCCATCGTCGACTTTCTTCTTTCTACAAGCTTGATTCTTGTACATAATTGTTTGTTGGTCTGCGGGAGCCCCAATCCCAGTCACTATGGAAAACACATTTAAATTTCAGAGAATATGTGTTGAACTATATATTTGTTTACAAATTCCAAGAGAACTATTTTGGGAAATAATCTCAGTTGTATTTTGTAACCCAGTTTATCTGAATATAAAATATTTGAGGTTGTTGTATGGTGTTTTCCAATATTTAATATTGTTTTTCTTTTTTTAATTTTGTATTTTTTTTTAAATTGACTCGTTTTCCTGTACAACTATTGATAGATAAATTCAACCTCTTTCTACAAGAATTTAAGACGCTCTTTGATTCGTAGTTAAACATGCACGAAAAGTTTTTTTCCCCTACCTAGCACTTCGATTTAAATAAAATCTACTCTATTCGCTTCTTACATTTTACATGGAAGAATAATTTGTGATAGGACATAGTTCTGTGGCGCCCACCCTATCTTAAGAAACAAATGGGTAGGTACATCCTACTTTCATTCTTCGGGGCCCTGGAAATAGAGTCAATGGATGACTCTATTTCAACATGGAAACTCAGGTGTTGACGTCATGTTCCTGTTCAATATTGTGCATATATTACAACTTCTTCTATTTGAGAATATCCTTGCATATAAAAATGTTGCGTCATATATTTATTTTTCTATTGCTTATGGGTTTTAGCGAAATTTGCGAGCCAAAAAACACCCTACAAATTGGAAGATGGTTTACATTTGGACCACAAATAATCTATTAAGATATATTTATATGAATACTATTCGAATAAGTATAAAAAAATTATCTTTAAACTTGAAGTTGACTTTGTCGACCTCCAAGTATATTACATAGTTGAGACTAAATGTTTGTTTCTCCCTTTCTTTTCCCTCCTCTATACTTACACGTTTTCCCCTTGTCTTCTTCGCCTCTATTATCATTTTTTGGTTCTATACTTAGTCACATTTTTATGATCACTGCTTCCCAGGTTGGTGAATTGGAAGATGCTCACCTTCATTTATATCGTCACATCATGAGCCCGATCGACCATCGTCCCTTTCAATACTTAGCCAATTATCTGACTGTCGGCTCCCAGGTTAGCGCTATCGAACTCTTATGCATTGTGTTCTGTCATATACATCTTGCACCCAAAACTTTCGTGATCTACAATTCGGCCCCAGACTCCTCCAACTCGCCAGCTTCACTATACCCGAGTTCACGAAAGTTTCAAACCATTTATCACTCTCTTCCATCCCCACCACATTTGTGCCCTTCCCAATGCATATTCATTATTATTTTACTAGTGACAACTCACCACAGAGGTTCGAAAATATTGGCATTAATAAACGAGCAGTAGATGTTATTCTGTCCTTTATCCCTTTTTTTGTTCCCCTCTATTATCCCTTTCTGGTTATATACTTAGTCACCTTTCTATGATCGCGGGTTCCCGGGTTGGCGGACTGACAGATCCTCATCTCCATCTATATCCTTGAATCACAAGTCCGACGGACCGCCGTTCCTTTCCATACTTAGCCAATTTTATGGCCACGATTTCTGGGGTTGGCGCTATCGAACACTCCTATCGCTTGTTCCGTCATATACATGTTGCAACCAAAACTTTTGTGATCTACAATTCCACCCCAGACTCCTCAAACTCGCAAGATTCACTCTACCCAGGTTCACAAAAGTTTCAAATCATCTATCGTTGCCTTCCATCCCCACCACCTTCGTGCCCTTCCCAATGTACATTAATTATTCTTTTACTAGTGACAACTCAACACACTGGTACAAAACAATTGGAATTAAAAAGCAAAAACCTTGATGACATCTCCCATTAACATGCATTAAACTGCCATTTATGGAACTCGGACCGACTGTCATTCCTTTCCATACTTAGCCAATTTTTTCCCTGTGTTTCATGATATACATATTGCACCCAAAAATTCTATGATCTACAATTCCACCCCGGGAAACACAATCTACAAAATTGACCTCCCTATTATCGATCGCTTCCCCATTCCATACATAGCCACTTTTTCGAACACGGATTCTCAGGCAAGCGGCCTCTAGATTGCACTTCCATTATTCTGTGACCTACAAACAACACCCGGACCTACGCCATATAAAAATTGACTGTCGGATTCCCACATCATCCCCTCTTCCGTGTTACACATTCTACACTCAAAAGTTATGAGCCATACAATTTGACCGTTGGGGCCTCACGTCTTCTAGGGAACCCTTGTCACCCTATTTTGGATCCTCGGGTTGGCGGGTTCATGAAATCTCCAATTCCTAGTTATTGTTTCCTGTGCCCGCCACCTTCGTACTTCTTTCCAAATATGAAAAAAATAAGGTTTAATGCTAACAGTTCATCATGCAACAATCGTAAATATCATCATTAATAAGAAAAAGGCTCGAGGAGACAGTCACACTGACTATCCCTATACAACTTGTCCAGAAACATGCAAAAAAGATCTTGCTAGGTAATGGAATATCTATTACATATTTCAATATATTAGTGAAAACGAGTACGACCTACCGTTTCCCTATTCCATACTTAGCCACTTTTTCGATTGCGGGTTCCTGGACATGCAGGCTCAAGATTGTGTTTCCAATGTTTCGCGACTTGCAAACAGTACCCAAAGTTCCTCGATATACAAATTGGTCGTTGGACTACCCCATCATGCCCTCTTCCGTGTTACGCGTTTTGCAGTCAACACTTTCGAGACATACAATTTGACCCTCGTGCCCTCACCTCTGTTGGTTATACCTCGTAACCCTATTTTGAATCTCGGCCGATCGCTTTCGATAATTATCCATTCCTTAATTGTTGTTCCCTATCCCGTCCACCTTCATACTTCTTTCTGAATATGCAATTAGTAAGTTTTAATGCTAACATGCCATCATGCAGGAACCGTAACGATTGCCATTAATCCCTGCCTGGATGGGAAAGATCGATGTAACGCAATGGGATAACCTACCCCTCTAACACAATGTGGCCCCCTACCTTGCGAAAGGCTCAACGAGATCTCGCAGACTTCCACGATATACAAATTGACTGTCGGAATCCCACATCATCCCCTCTTCCGTGTTACACATTTTGAACTCAAAAGTTTTGAGACATACAATTTGCCTTCGTGGCATCACGTCTCCTAGGGAACCCTTGTCACCCTAGTTTGAAGACCGTCCGACCACTTTCCATACTTGCCCATTTCTCGGAATCTCTTTCGCGGATCCTCGGGTTGGCGGGTTCACAAAATCTCCAATTCCTAGTCACTGTTTCATGTGCCCGCCACCTTCACACTTCTTTCCAAGTATGAAACGACCAAGGTTTAATGCTAACAGTTCATCATGCAACAACCGTGAAGATCGTCATTAATAAGAAAAAGGCTCGACGAGACAGTCACATTGACTATCGCTACACAACTTGCCCATAAACATGAAGAAAATATATTTCCAGGTAATGGGATATCTATTGCAAATTTCAATATATTGGCCAAAACAAGTCCGGCCTAGCATTTTCCTATTCCATACTTAGCTACTTTTTTTATTGCGGGTTCCCGGATAGGCGGCCTCACGATTTTGCTTCCAATGTTTCGTGGCCTGCAAACAGTACCTGGAGTTCCGCGATATACATATTTACCACTGGAATGCCCCATCATGCCCTCTTCTGTGTTATGTGTTTTGCAGTCAAAACTTATGAGACATATAATTTGATCGTCGGGCCCTCACCTCTCCTAGTTATACCTTGTAACCCTATTTTGAAGCTTGGTCGATCATTTTCGATAATTAGCCATTCCTTAATTTCTCTTCACCATCCCCGCCACCTTTGTACTTCTTTCTAAATATGCAATTAGTAAGCTTTAATGCTAACATCTCGTCATGCAGGAACCGTCAATATTGTCATTAATGAGTGAAACGCTCGAGGATATCTCCCATTAATACACATTAAACTAAGATATGCGGAGGGTTATATTATCCCTTTCGATTGTTCATCTCAAACAACATGGAATGTCGTTCGCGGGTCATCGCGTTGGCAGGTTCACGAAATCTCCAATCCTTAATTGCTCTTTGTCGTACCTGCCACCTTCGCACTTCTAAGTATGCAATTACTAGTCTTTAATGCTAACATCTCATCATGCAACAGTCGTCGAGATTGTCATTAATGAGTGAAAGATCTCCCATTCACACGCATTGGACCAAGATTTGCGGAGGGTTATATTATCCCTTCCAACTATTCATTTCAAACATCGTCTAGAGAAAATAGATGTTCTCATAAACTTATGGCAGCAGCTCGATAACAGTTTTGTGGAGATACAATGAATATCTTTGTATGTGAGGACCAGAACTTCCAGTGGTCCAGGGCATACTCTTAATATCCATCCCTTTCTGCCCAGAACAAAGTAATTTGGACCTATGGAATTGCTCATGCGGGTTGCGTCCCTGAAGTTTTTGACTGTAAGGAGGTGGTCTCTTGGTGCGCCAAAAAATATATTTCAAGCCAAAGAATTATTCCACTGTACGACCATTCTTTTGTTTCTTTGTCACCTCAAGGTTTCCACAAGATGTTAATATTGTCGGAGCCAACATTGAGCTTCAGAGGACAAGACTACAAGCAGTTCCTAAAAAAGCATGATAACGGGTTGGACCTCTTACCTGAGTTCCTGGAAGACCCGCCAATAGTTCCCGAAGATGTCACAAAGTTGTAGGTTAGTTCTTTTAGAAATCCATTCCGGGAAATTTCCTGGCTGTTCATAAGAATAACGGGACAAGAGTCCACAACAAGCATTTCCTGCATGGTTCTTTATATTTTGTATTTCACAGTCAAGTAACAATCCATTTTTTATTGGGGGAAGCTAATTTCCATTGAAATATGTTTCCAATTGTCACAATTCAAAGAAGAGAATGAATTTTATATGTCATCCTACTTGGTTTTCGCAATAGCACATTGTTCTATGTTTCCAAAATTGTCTTTGTCCAAGAAGGTAAACTATGAATTTGACCCAGTAACCTTCTGGTACCAGGCCTTGTGGAAGCACAAGGCCTCCCATTGTTTTTATGAGGTTTTTAATGGCTTTGTCTCAGTTTTCAAAGATTTATTGTTAGGAAAGGATGCTCCCCGGATGTCTGACCAGGCAACCAAGTTTTTGGACAGGAAGGGGACACTTGAACAAATGGAAAATTACAGTGTAATAATGATTTTTGGCTCCAAGGAAAATCTTGCTTTCCTTCCATGTCACATCATAGACAAGATGTTTGTTACGGAAATAGCAAGGCAATACAACTACTGGTTGCATTATTTCCATGAGAAGAGAAAAAAGCAGTTCATTCCTCTGCCTTGAAAAGTCAGGGACTTTGTGTTCAGTGACGTCAACAAGATTGACGAATTCACATGCCATTTCAACAACTTGAACCTAAGATATGTTGAAAGGATAAGAGGGTTCAACCCTAATGGGATTTTTCTAGAACATTTACTTGTAGTTGGCTTTAGCAGCTCTTTTATCCATACACACCTAAATGAAGACAAAAACAATGATGACAACACTCCTTCTCCTGGCGATGGAGACATAGAGACATTGCAAAGAACAATTGAATTGTACAAACAACAAGGAAAAGGCTCCGGTGAGAAGAGTGTCCAATCCTCGGCTAGCACTCCCAAGAGAACGACATCACGGAGCATCACTCCAACGAACCACCCCAGTAAGAAAGAAACCCATAATTCTTCAAACAGAGGAGGATATAAGAACCCTCCTCGCAGAAAAATTGATAGTTCTCACAAGCTTCCCATGGCGAAGAAGAGAAAAAACGTTGTAGGGCAAGCAGAAGAGCCCGAAACTGAAAGTGAGGACATGGAACTTGAGACTGCTCTGGATAACGTATTCTGCAACGTTGATTAGCCCATGGACGCGATACACCATAGTTCCATAATGGAAATAGTTGAGACTGGCATTTTTTACGAAGATGAATCCTTCGTATTCCAGAGCGTTGTTTTTGACAACCAATCTAAAAATTTAATTATTGAAAAGAGAGATGTAGGAAATAGGAAAGGGAAATATCGTTTAAAGATTAACCTTAGGAACATGCAGTCGTCCCAAATCTACTGACTTCACCGAGCAACCAGAGATGCTCTTGATGATTCCATTGGAGGCATTGAAGCAGAGAATGCCATACTGAATGACCGAATCAATGAATTGGAGGAAGCTTTGATTCCTACCCCATTGTTTTCCAGTCCTTTAGCAAAAACCGTGCCTGCCACCCCTGCAGCCAAGTTAAAAGGATCCTCCAGCCTCCTCACATCCTGTAGAGGCTATGTGGAGAAGAATATCAAGAAAAGAATGGAGCTAATTATTGAAGCCTGTGAAACATCACAAAATATAGCTTCCCTTGGAACGAGGACACTTGCTTTGCACAAACATTTGCAGACGGATTTAAAAAATGAAGAACGTTTCTATCTAGAGACAGTGATCCCTTTTAGCAACCATGTCACTAACATGTCAGATCTGAGAAGAAGACAAGAACATCTCCCCTCCCCAAACCGGATCATACAATTAAAAGCATGTTGGAAAGAGAAAGTTAAGAACTTGCATCTCATTGTCGATTCATGTGAACAAGCCATATCAGAGAAAAAAGAATTATTCACAAACCTGACCAAAATAGACTTAGCCGGAAGTACCAACGAGGTTCAAGACCCAAACTTAATCCTCAAGTCCTTGTCCTTAACCAAGCAAGCCTTCGATGAACAAGTTGATATTTTAAAGGGGTTGTCTTTAGAAAAGTTTTATGACATCCTTGAATATGGTCAAGATGACATGGACAACTGGCTAGTGGACTATTCGACATAGAATAAAGAAACTGAATAGGCTCTGCATAATATTTCTATCGATCTAAGGAAATTAGAAAACAAGATTTTCAACATAAAAATCCAGGATGAGATCAACGTGTCCCCCATGAGAAGCTACATTGAAGAATGGATCCAAAGGGGAATCGACAAGATCACCGATGAAGGGCAACAACCAGTTGGCACGATTTCAGTGGTCGTCGACGAGAGCAATAAAAAGGCATCAACAAGCAAATAACAAAGGGAGAAATAGATACCATCATAGTACGTCTACACTGATCACATCTTGCTTTCTTTATCAATCCAGTTATTCTGCCTCTTTAAATAGAAATCTCTAACCAAAGACTAATAGCTTCCAATTTCTTCTTTTTAGGTCTTTCTCTCTATCGTCGCCCACGTCTTCTTTCTACAATCCTATTTCTTGTACTTATTTATTTTATGGTCTGCGAGAGCCCCAATCTCAGTCTATATGACAAACGCATTTAAATTTCTAGAAATATGTAACTGACATAATTATTTTTTGATAAATTTCAAAGAAAAATACTTCGGGAACAATCTCGATGGTGCCTTGTGACCCTGTTTTCGGAATGCTAAATTAGTTCTCTTTATGCATGTCGATCATCTTCTTTTATTTTTATGTGCTGAGAAATTTTTATCTTCAACAATGTTGGATGTCAAGAAATTGTGTTTATTAAATTTGAATGTTTAATGTGTGTGATTCCTGGTCCTTTTTTCCAGGAACCTTTATTTCAAAACAAAAAAAACACACACACAAAAAAAAAACTACTACTATCCTTTTGTATTGCTTCAAGTCATTATGACGAAATTTTTTCAAGTCCCATATTTGACCTATACACGCCGCAGGAAAAACTTAAACATGAGTATCACATCTATAAAAAAAACGCAGTAGGATTGACATCCTCATTAGGTTGTCGTTTCGGTGCTAACAGATTAATCTGCAAGAATACCCACATAAATGGAAACCTTCGAATTTTTTTTACCTTTGTCAAATTACCAATTGGCACTATACTGAAATGCCCAATTGGTGCTATACAAAGATGCCCTCTTCCTGGAGAGAAATTGCAGATCAACCTCTACAAATGTATAGGAAAACATTGAACACATTTTCAATATATATATATATATATATATATATATATATATATTTCTCGTCCATCGCATGTAACTTTATTTATCGTAACACATATAGAGACAAACAATTCACATGATCTGTTTAATAGAATAAAATGCTCGGACAAAGTCACTTTCTCACTAATTACTTGTTAACCCCATATTAATATAATATTATGATTAAATAATTTGGGAATTCGGGACTCCGACTCTTCGGGGCTCCCACCTTACTTTGGCACAGACATTCTCCCCGGGTCATGTACCAGCCTGATGTCTTATGGCTGGCGTGTCGCACAGTGGCACAAGTCATTTTCTGCATGGATACCACCTGTACTTCATGTTTTTTCCCAATTGTTTGATTCTTCAGGCTTCTATTTCTCCCTCGGTCCCGCCATAGCAGTGCATGTATTCCAATTCCAACCCGACAGGGACTATGTTTCCATGCAGCACTTGTTCGGATAGTTTTGATATAGATGCAAAGGAAGAATATAGAAACTTGATTTCCAAAAAGATTTTATTATCTAAGTAAACTTATTTGGATTTTCAACAATATAACTCTTTATCTTTCCATTTTAACTCCAAATCTATCATGTGTTGAGAAGGATCAAATGCCTTCAGGTGCAAACTTTTCCTTAAATTATATAAACTAAATTTTTTTTTCACCTCCTTTATATCTCTATGTGCATGATGGATCCATAGTTAAGATATATATATATATATATATATATATATATGCCACATGTCAACTCCATGTTGAACACAATGAGTTACACATCTCCCTCATACTCAGTTACACACCATTGAAATGTTTTAAACATTATTTTTTTTAACTTTCAATTGCTTTATATATAAAGTTGATATTGTCAATTGGGTGTACCTTGGATGGTTGTGAGGAAGTTATCCTCCCCACCCGGGTTTAATTCTCATAATGACACGAATAAAGCTCATAATGAGTATGTTGTAATGTCTTTGAGCCTATATGTATTGGAAAATTGTCTTTGATTCAAAATTGAATAGCAGGACAATTGCTATTTCCGGAAAATAATCCTTCTTGTGAAAAAAAAATTAAAAAAATATAAAGTTGATATTGAAATATTTTACTTAACTTGGACATCCGAATATTCTGTTAATGGCCCACATTGAAATATTTTTTTAAATGCCACTTGTCAACTCCATATTAAGCTTAAAGGAATTACACATTTTCCTCATCATGGAAAGTACAAAGAACCTCTCGACCAAATAATTTTTTTTTTACTTTCAATTACTTTATATATCTTTCTCTTTATATATAAAATTGGTATAAAATTATTTTACTTAAGGTGGATATTGAATTATTTTGTTTATGGTGGATATTGGAATGTTTTTTTGTTATTAATATTTTTTTTCAAATGCCAAGTTTCAATTTCATGTAAAGCACGAAAAGATTACAACCGTAAAAAAAACACCTTTCAACACAACTAAAATATGTAAGTTTGGAAATTTGTAAATCTTACTTTACTACTAAATACATAAAAAAAAATGAATAATAAATCCATATTTATTGTAAAATCTATGAACTAATTTTAAATTTACATTAACAACTTATAATTTTTTTGCATTTTTTACTAGTCATTTGCATTTTGCATGGACTTGAGTGTGAAATACTTTCTACTAACCATTCAACTTTTTGTTGATGTTACAACGATGGCATACAACATACATTTTTCATAAACTTCATGAAATCAGTCATGATAAAAATCCTTTATAGAATTGCCTAGTAACCATGACAGCTTATTAAAAATAAAAAATAAATTCCTGAGACTTTGGCCAAATTCCTACACCCATGAGAAAAATATAGTGATTGTGATTTATGGTGTGTTGATAGATTTTTTATTCTGTTGAGTATGAAAGTTTCTACAGTTGGTTTTCATGTCTAGAATTTTTTTCTGGATAAACTGTGTGTTAGGTTTGGACACTCCACCCCATCATCAAAAACAATTTTGTTAAATACCTAACCAATTCTAATAATAGTAACATATTTTCTTATTTCTTTGTTAATGAGTAAATTAACAAAGAATTAAATATCAATCAAGATGGGACTCAATTCTGAAACCATAGATGCTTACTGTGCAATTGGATTGGGTTGTCCCATTGCCTAGCATGGATCATGAAAATTAAAAATTATTGGCGCTACCCAGACTTGAACCAAAGACCTTTGATGTGTTGGGAAAAAGAAAAAGTATCGGTGCCACTCAAACATGGCCTGGAGACCTTTTATGTGTCACACTGACGTGATAACCGACTATATCACGACACCCACATATTGTTTAAAAGGCAGTGTCATTTTCTCCGAAAACCCAGAGATAGATTTGCGATCCCAAATTTTTCTACTGCATCGTTGTGCAAACTAAATTGCAGAATGGCATATTCAAGCGAATTTGTAGTTATATTTATCGATTTGTTTTACAAAAATGAATGGCGGGAAAACAATAATACAATTATATTCTTAAAACAGATTTTTAATTTAATTTCAAGCATGAAAATGGCCTATGCAGGTCTCGAACCTGCGACCTTCGCGTTATTAGCACGACGCTCTAACCAACTGAGCTAATAGGCCAAATGAGCAGAAAGGCCAGTAAAACCATTTCTCAAAGTTTAAATTAAGTATTTGATATTGTTAAATATCAGTTTCAATGTTTAAATTAAGTATTTGATATTGTTAAATATATGTTCATTTAGTTTAAGATTTTCGTTAAAAATTTTGACATGAGGAAAAAGAAAAATAATAAAATAAACATTATATTATTATTTATCTTTTACCTAGAGAGTCAACAATACATACAACTAGACCTTTCAATTCAATACAACACTCTTTTTCCAATAGAAAATTAGCTCATTGTATTAGTGAAAATATAATTTTTTACATCTTCAAGATCCCACAAGAGTCCATAGCAGCACTAGTCCCTAAACCATGCTAAAAAAAACAACTACACACACCTCCCAGCATGCAGGCTGCAAAAAGAGATACAAAAATAGGGCAAAAAACCCCAACAGAAACCAGAAAAGGAGCTAAACTAGTAGTTGCACACCCTCAAAGGATCTCAAAGTGTTTACTCAACACCGCACACCCCTAAAGGACCTCTAAGTGTAAACCAAAACACTGCACGCCCCCAGTTTGGACCTCAAAGCTCTGGTCCAAAACCTCTTCAAGCCCAAGAGGAAAGGGTTAAGAGGGTCAGAAAACCGAAGAGAAAAACAAGGAACCATCCACAACAAAATCCCCGAAGCCACCACCACCGAAAAACTCTGACACTATCATCCACTCGGGTTCGAACCCTCGAACACAGGAAGGTTGCCCAAAGAGAAGAAAGGAGCCTCACTAGTTCTGGCATCCTAAAGCACAGGGAATTGTTTCAGAAAACGTGGCTCCGAGTCTCCTTGGCCCCTAATAGTTGCCGCAAAGAAACCGTCGCCACCCATAGGAAGGTCCTCGCACCCATACTGACGCTCCACCCGAAAGCTTGCACCGTTGCCACCCGAATCCTCCACCGCCACTGCCCAGACCCTCAAAACTGCCCATTCCCACCCGCCCTAGATGGGTTTTTAATCCGCGCTCGCCCTTCTCCAATGGAGGCTAGAGATGCGGCTAGCAAAACCTAGCCGTAGAGCCCACAAAGCCTTGCTCGACTCTCAAAACCCTAAAAACCAGACGCGGCAGGAGCTCTCCGTTTACTCGCAAAAGCTAGCAATGAGTGGATCTCCGAGCAGGAACAAGAACATAACAAGAAATGAAAGAATCAATTCAATACGACACTCGTTATGCATTGACCGAGGCAATTACATTTCTGCCAACTAACAAATAAATCCTAAATTTCACTAAATTTCAAACATTGCTAATGCAATGATCATATAACACACATGTTATCACAAGTTAATCCATGAAATTATCTAAGTTAAATATGCATATTTTTTTCACCAGAGTTGAAAATCACTTAAGGTGACAAATCAAATACTAGGTAACATAACTCCAACCTAACTGAATTCTGACTAGATTGGACTTTGCACCTATTTTTGGTTATTTCCAAATTCTACTCTTTGCTTTCCATGACACAAATTTGTGTATATTGATCATAAGTGAAAGATGTGGGTGAGGAGGAAAAACATGATTGACCATCCACATAATCATGCAACATAAGATACGAGTGTGGAGGACTAGTATAATCAACTATCCACATGACCTTGAACATGCATTTAACAATCGTCATCAAACATATAAAAGAGTTTTGAGAAATAGTCTTGTGTTAGCTCTGAGAAATATAGGCTTTGGTGGATAAACAACGAGATACAACTTCACCTCTATAATAGATAGCCTTAGATCACTATCCAATTATCAAGTCCAATCAAATCTATGCAAATATCTCTCTTCAAACCACATCCATATATTGTCCATTTTTAAACAAGTCTCATTTCCTGCAAAACTACACTCTCACACACTATCAATATGGCATTGCTCATTTCTCACTAAATTACAATTATCTTGTAATAAGCTACATGAGTCTCCATAAACTCTAGATATGACATGTGTCACGTCTCCACAAGATGTTTGTCTGAATCTAGAGATCGTGCACCTTAGACATGTGCTCACTACAGACTCATCGTCTCTTCTCTGTCGCACACATAGTCGTGGTTCTATCTCATAGCATGCCTCACCAAACTTGCGATAAGACTTTCCCAAATCCAAAGTCACTTTGCCTGTTACTAGGCTCAATCCAAAGAAGGTTGCTCCAACTCTGTCCAAAAAATCACTTCAAGGCAACATAAGTCCTCCCATGTGGAGTGACTTGGCTCCTTGAGGGAGCTCACCCATCTTTGTCCAAATCTGCTACAAAAACTTGACTATGATCTTTCCTTCTTCCTTGTGCCTTCTTGGTTGTGCGCCCTTGTGCTTTTATATGGACTCCAAATGTCACCTTCGTGAATTGTAGCTCCTTTAGGTGTGTCACACCCATT
>ML786061.1:372215-402213 GCA_009831015.1 Picea engelmannii | reverse complement strand
CGCCAACTTGGGTTGACTCTACCAATTTCCCAAAGGACTCACACAAGAAATAGTGATAGACACCAAAGGACCATGAAACTATAGAGAATGGATATTTTCCATTATTATATACACTTTTAACCATGGTTATATAAATCCCTTTTCAATGATTTTTTAGTATAGTTATAAAGTTTGTGAAATTATCCATAAATTTATGCAGTGGGTTGAAATTATTTGTTTTACTGGTATTCATAACATCATAATCATTTAAGTTATTTGTATAGTGTCTATATAAATGATAGTCAAAAGTTTTGAAAGTTTTGATCTCAAGGGGTTAGTTTAATTGGTTGTTGCCAATCTTAATAAGATTTGATTAGTTTCGTGTTAGTAAGTGTTGGTTTGAATCTTTCAAGAAAATCTTGTTGACGAGGAGAGAGCTCATTTGTTTATACACAAGTTTGTCCCGGGCACTAGAGATGGATGTAACTGACAGTTATATGTACTCTTTTTTAGAACAACATATATTTATAATATATTGAGAAATATTCTGCTGGAAAAAAGTGTTGGTTTGAATCTTGTTGGGCAAGACACAATAGTCTACTTTGATGAGTTTACTAGGGATGCCATCCACGAATACAGGGAAGCATCCTTTGTGTTTCACCACAGGTTTTCCTTGAAAAAAAGATGTTAGTCAATTTTTCGTAATTGTCGAGCTATTAATCACCATTAAGCCAATTTTTATAGTGTTTTTTGCTAGTCACTATAAGTGAAAAATGTATTTGTGTGTTTTAGTAAGTTTACATTATTACTCTATCTCTTTTTTTCTTTTTCTTTTTCTCGATAAGCTAAAAAGGTATAAATTCAAAAATGTATATCAATTTACAAGTCAAAAGTGCCTTCTTGGGTCCACAAGCTGGCAAAAGACAATGCATATAATACAAGGAATATACTTAAATACAAGTGTGTGTGTTCCAAGTTGTCCCAAAACTATGCAAGTTATTCCATTAATATGCCCATTCTTACGTCTTGAAGGGGCTTCATACTTGAAAAACACATACACTAAATCCATTCACAACACTTGTACTTGATCTCTAAGTGAAATAGTTACAGTAGTTGCAAGTATGTCATCCATTTGACCCAGTGCATGTTGTACAACAAGTTATATGTTTATTTACACTATAAAGGCTTATGGTTAGAATGAATAATAGTTTCCTTACCCAAGATATAATATCGCCACTGTTAGACAACTAGTGCAATTACATAGAGCTCATGATTATAGGTTGAGTAACTAAGAATGGCAACATTGAATGTTTCTAAGTGGTATGCAACTAATTGTCAATGTTGAAGGAGAGTAATGTTGAGTGCATACACAAAGCTTCCACTTTGAATCTCAAAGCACTAATGAAAATCAAGTAGTTGTAAGAATGGCATGGATCACAATATGTACAAAATTTATTCAATGGACTATTTTTGCATGTGATCCTACGTTGTCAAAATATATTTGAGGGAGAGGGTGTATGCCACGAGATAAGTTCATGATGATTTTTCTACAAAGGATTAACAAGACAAGAAAACTTCAAAGCTCATTGAAGTTGGTGGGGTAGCCATGGATGGTCTGTATTTTCTCAGGGTCCACACACACCTATCTCATTGAAATATAACCAGGTATCGAGTTTGCTTCATAGTGAATTCACATTTCTCCACATTATCAAAGAACTTATGGTCTCATAAGGTTTTCAACACCATGGTGATGTGTTGGGGGTGTTCGTCCCTTGTTCTTCTTAAGAGAACAATATTTTCTAGATAAATAACATTAAATTTACCTATGAATTTGTGAAGACCATTCTTCATTAGGCACATGAACATTCATGGTACATTGATTAAGCATAAAGACACCACAAAGCACTTGTATAATTTTTTTATAACATAGAATGAAATTTTCCAAACATATGAAGGAGTTACTAGATCTTTAAGGTAGCTAAAAGTCAAGTCTATCCTAGTAAAGAACTTGTCTCCTTTCAAAATGTAGAAAGGTTCTTCAAGGTGTAGTATCCTAGTAAAGAACTTGTCTCCTTTCAAAATGTAGAAAGGTTCTTCAAGGTGTAGGATTGGATACTTGTTCTTGACCTTAATATTATTAAGGGAGTATCAATTGATGCAAAAAGGTCATTTACCATCTTTCATCAATGCAAATAGAATGATGCTTTCATAGGGAGAAGTTGTCACATCTCTGGATTTCCAACAAATAATACAATTACATTATGTTTGATAGAAATACATCAATATTAGAAATAAGCCTAAAATATAATATAAATATAATTCAAATAAATATCAAATCTCAATATATTAGAGAGGATGCATTAACATAAATACAAAAACTTGATGAAAAAAGAGATGTAAAACCCTTAAGGTAGGATTTCACAATACCATTATGCTTAAAAAAATACACACTCCATGATTTTCATGAATTTGAAAATTACATCTAATTCAACATTAATATGCATTTATGAAAATAAATCCATTTTTATAGATAAGTTGGTTGACTCAAGACAACTAGCTATAGACCACCTAACAAAACACCATGTAAACGCCATGGAACAAATTTATCCTAATTGATTGAGGCCTTATTTCTCCTAAATGTCCTTTTACAAATATCATAATACTTACAATTGCAACTTGTTCCCATGTTATCCTTTTCATAGTCCCTCCTTACTATGAGATGGGGTTGATTGTGCATGTTGAGGTATCATTAAGGTAGCACTAGTGGCTAAATGATATTGTTGGTGTAGAATTAGTATTGGAATTGTTGGCAAAGAGATGGTCATGAACAACAAGTGTTACTAGATGGTCATGAATAACAAGTGATACTAAAGTCTTATCACAAACAAGAACTAAGATGGCACAGGTTGAAACTACTCTATTACACATATAGATAATGATTTGCATCTTTGTTTTTTAAGAACATTGATCAAATCCATTCTATTACACATATAGATAATGATTTGCATCTTTGTTTTTTATTTTTTTTAAGAACATTGATAAAATCCATTAATTGGCTTGGAATATAACTTTGTTTTTTAAAAGCATTAATCAAATCCATTAATTAACTTGGAATATAACTTTGTTTTATAAAAGCATTAATAAATTCATTAATGGACTTGGGATAGAACTTTCCTAGACAACTATTACTTCCTTTGATTGATGATTTGCATTTTTTTAAGAGCATTTATCAAATCCATTAATTGACTTGGGATAGAACATTCCTAAACAACTATTATTTCATTTGATTGATTATTTGTAGTTGATTTGGTTTTCTTATGTACTTTATGAAAAATATATTTAATTTATAAAATATATTTAATTTGTGGTTTATATGCAATTTCATAAAATATATTTAATTTGTGGTTTATATGCAATTGTTATATTATTGTCTTTGTCTTGGGGTTGTTTGTAGTTTGTATAGGTATATTTAGATTAATCCTTTAGCCATTCATACTTTCTCTTATTTGTACATATACATATTTAGAAGGAAATTTTATGTTTATGTCTTATTATGGTTTTTTTTTTTCCGCCTAAATTGAGTATATTTATTTTAATGTACAAGATCACTTTAATCCAATCAATATATTTTGTTGGCAATTGAGGGAAATTATCAATATCATATTCACTTGGTCCTTAGTAGACACGATTAGTAGTTGGGGGTTGCCAAAAAAACCAACAATTGAATGCATTATGTCACCAAGTTTTATACTTAAGGCATTACAATGCTAACCTTGGTCATGATGATCTAAAATATATCTAAATTATATTGCGTATTTGTTATCTCATAGAATCAACAACTATCATGTTTCATAAAATAATGTGAAGTACTAATAGCTTGATAGAGGCATATGTAATGGTGTTTATGTTAGGAATGATGATTGCATTAGGAACGGGGTAAACCTCATAGTCATGGCTATTTCAACAGAGGCGATGTTATGCTATTTGTACCATCATAGTTTATATAACCACACTTTTGAGGGTTTGCAATCCCTTGTAGGGTCATTATGGATTCAATGGATTTTTTAAGATGTTCCCAAGTTAGATTCAAATGAAGATCACATAGACGTTTTATTTCTAGGTAAGAACGCTCAGGGAAAACCCCCAGGTACTTCTCCTCATTTCAAGGATGGTACCCAGGGTAAACCCTAGACTCTTCAGGGCTTGAATTTATTACATTAATTTACTCATTATTTGCTCAAACATGTCACTTTACACGAATAGAACTCGGGTGGGGAGAATAACATTCCATCCCACAACCACTCGAGCTAAACCCAATTGACAAGATCACAAAGACTTTATGTCTAAATGAATTTCATTTCGGTAATGGCCTTGTTTCATTATCAACAATAATGATCTCCTTATCTTTCATTGATAATAACTATGAGATTTTTTTTTTTGATCTATAATTTCTTACTTCACTACTAAATTGAAGATGGAAATGGAGAGATTCATTTTTACAAACATCTTAACAAATTAAAAAATTTCATTAACAAAACTTCGTAAATTTTTAACTTTGTATTAATCACTTGCATTAAAATGAAGTGTGGAATAGCTTCTACTAACCAGAATGGAGTATGGAATAGCTTCTACTAGCCATTTAATTTTTTTTGTTATCTTACAATGGTGGCATACATTTCTCATAAGTTTCATAAAATATATGATCATAGTTCTTAATAGAATCGCATAGTAATCATCAAAGATTCTTCAATTTGTGTATTCCAACACAAATGAGATGAATCCACATAAGTTCATAAAAAAATAATAACTTCCAAATCAACACACAAATGAGATGAATCCACATAAGTTCATAAAAAAATAATAACTTCCAAATCAACACATGTGGTCATTTGTATAGCATGGAAGTTGAGTTAGGGATTTATCCAAAAGATTTGTACCAAAAGTGGTTATGTTTTGCATCTCATCACTCATATGAAAGTCTTGAACTAATAATCATTACTAATCCTAATAATTAGTTTCATTTCTAAGATAAAACCATTGGTGTATTATGGAGGCCAATACATGGTGTATTGTGGAGGTTAAATACATAAAGAAATTCTAAAGTAATTAGTGTATTGTGGAGGTTAAATACATAATGAAATTCTAAAGTAATTAGAGATAAAATATTTTTTTTCGAAATGAGGTGAGGATTATGGATTAAAACTCTAAATTTTAGATTGTGTAGATCAATGCTTTTATCATGCTAACCCTAATTTCTTCACCATATCTACAGTGACCATAGTATTAGAACAACCATCAACTATGACCTTACTACCAAAATAAATTATGACCTTACATCACTTGCCTCCATCATTACGTTTCATTATGACGGTGCTCTTCCTCAACCATTTGTTTTCTTATGATATTTTTATTCTTGCACAAACATGCTTTTGTGAAACATCAGGTTATCTCCTTGCTTAGGTTTTATTGCAGTGATAGTTTATTGATAATTATACTCCTTTGATTGTGCTAATTGATCTCCTCGTTGTGCCATTCTTTTGTCGACATTCAAATCACATTAAGCTTTGTAGGTGTATAAGATATATTTTTGTAATGCACCATGGTTTATCACGTCAGAACCTTCTTTGTTTTTTTAGCATCTCCACCCACAAGATGTTACCCCACCAATAATGGATACACGACCAACCTATAGTTTTATTCAATCAATATAGGCACCATAATTATATATGGTGTGTTAACCGGACGTGAATAAGTTTTTAATGCATATTGAATATTTTACAAACAATATAGTGTTTTTTTTTAACACCTACATTCACATTTTCATCTCCTAACATCATTAAAATAAAATTTGCACATTCTTTTTTTTTCATAATTATATGAATACTAAGCATGGGCTTTTTTGGTAGCTGGGAATGAAATGATAGGGCCCTAAAATTGTAGTTGTTCTTTTAGCTTTTACTCCTACTTGATCCCAAATACATGGAATTTGAATGAATCTTTCATGTAGTAAAATGACATAAAAATATGTGGAATTTGGATGAATCGTTCATGTAATAAAATGACATAGGATGACATAGGAGTGCAGAATGATTTTTTTTTGAATAAGGAATAAAAAACTTTCAATATGTTAGATTGGTGTGATAACCAACAACGCCAACATGTTGTTTAAATCTAATAGTGTCTCTTGAAAACATAAACAACATTTTGATTTATTTTTAAATACTCAATCAATTATCAGAAACAACATTCTAAATTATATTTAAACACTCAATCAATTATTAATATGAATGAATAAAAATATGAATTCCATCCATATCATACTTTGCATTAAGGAGCTAAAGAAAAAATATTACTATTGAACAAGAGTTCCAACAACCAACAAATAATAACTAACACATTAAATAATAAATTGAGAAAAGAATTACCTACATAAATGAAGAGTGGAGAAATAGATCAACAAGGGCTATAGAAACTAAGCTGCTAGTCCCTACCTAAGGGGATAGAGAACCAAAAACTAATTTCATAATGTTGAAATTTAAGGGAGAGCTCTTTATCATTTTTAAAAAACAATCTTAGCCCCACTTGATTATTATCATTAGCATCTTCTATATTGTGTTAAGTTGTTTTAATTACATATATTTTATATTTTTAATCAAAATTTACTTTATAAATCAGTTTAAATAAAAATTGTTAATAAAATAAAAATAATTATAGATTTTTTTTGAAGCTAATATTTTTTAAGATAAATTAATGTTTAATATTTTTTTTAAAATAAATTAATGTTTTTTATTTATTCATAGTTAGGAGTTATTTATGAGATTTCTAATTTTTATAAACTATAATCTAAAAAATCTAAAGTTTTCGAGAAAACAAAAAAAAATTCAAAACCAAAAGCGAGTGAAATCTCAGTGTAATTGCCACTCGAACAATGGCACGAGTAACCTTGAGGGAATGTTTTCAAGTTTTAAAATTGTTATTTTATTTTGTTTTATGTTTCATTTGTGAAAAAAAATAATTTGTCGTTTTTATTAAAATGGTGTCCATCCAATCACTCCCCACAACAAACAACATTTTATATTTTCTTTCTTTTTTTCTGAAAAGAAGTTGAAAGATTCATTTTGAAAAGTTGATATCATTTTTTTTCGATGTTCAGGTTTCAAATTTGGATTGATAAATTTGTCGTTTCAGCAACTAATGTTATAACAGAACTTTGTATGATCAATTGGGTAAAGGATTTGTTTCAGCAGCTACTCTAAGGGATGGGAATTGCCAATTTTAAAAAAGATAAAACAAATTGATTTGATATTTTCTTTGTGTAAACCAATGATTAAATTGACTTTATTTTGATAATTATTAGATAATAGTTATGAAGTGATTTGTTCTATAGCTTGTGTAGTTGTTAAATAGTGGCATTCTTGTTCATGTACTCAAAGCTTCTTGCAATTCTCTAAATTTTATTTTACTTCTTCATGGATCTAGTTTGGTGCCCTTTTGGCTTCCATTGTGGCATGTGCATTATGAGACATCCTCTGCGAATAAGATGTACACTTCTATTGTGGCATGTGTATTATGAGACATCCTCTGCGAAGCAGAGGTACCTCCAGTGTGTCTCTATTGGCTTTCCCTCTTCAATGAAGTGATAAGTTCATTCCATCAACTCTCCCCTTTCTTCTTGTGTTGGTCAACTTTTTATATCAATTTGGGGACCTTACACTCCATACTTCCTAGCTTTCTCAATTGTGTTGTTTCCCTCTATTTCTCCTCCTTTATGTTTCCCTCTCTACTATATAAGCCTGAGGCAATGTGGAAGGCCATTATATAGCTAGGGCAACTGATCATGTCAAGGAGTAATAAAATGAGCCATGTTGTCATCATTATTCCGATATATTTCAACCTCCTAATGTGTACAAGCATCTTCATTGTAGAGTGCATTTCGATATTCTCTCAAACAAGTTTCAGAATCTTTCGATGAATTAATTATTTGTCCTTCAATCTTTGAGTGAATGAATTGAATATCAATATGTTGGGCCAAATACCCCTTCACACTTGCATCATCTACCTACCTCATGCCACTATTCACCCTCATTTGGTGACAATGAGTAGCAACATCTCCTTCCAAGTATTTCATCAAAGTAATCCTTATTACATGTGAAAAAAAATATACACAAAAATGAAGCACACAATCTATACAAACGTTAAAACTCTTTAACTATATATACAATGTTAAATGAACCCTCATATTCCTCTCCTACATGTCCTCATGATATCTCATTTGTCAAATGCTTCATTAAAAAAAATATGACATGATATCTCATTTTTCAAAAAACTAATCTATAGATGGATCTCATCTCTTTGTAAAATACACGTGTTTCACATGAAATAAAAAGGCGTGTTACTCTACTTTGATTTATAGTTGAATGGGCAGTAACGAATGCCCATGGCATAAATACCAAGCCTTAGTTATCATCAAATCGCCCTTAAAATGATCTCAACAAAAGGAGAGGCGAATAGGATGAAAAGTAGTAGCGAATTTTCATAAAGCCAAATATAAGAATTGGGTTCTTAGTCCATTTCCATACAGTTCATGAACATAAAAATAATGTGTGAGTTTATGAGTAAAGGATTTTAGTATTTATTTTAAAAACTTGATTATGTTTTTAATTTTTTATTTGAGTGGTTTGGAAACTATATTGATTGGTTTTGTAATGATAGGGATATGTTTGACAACATAGGTAATCTATTAGAGGGCAAATGCCTTTACTAATCATTCAAAAAATTATATCAAAGATTAATATATTAATGTTTTTATGTGGTAAAATTCATGTGGGGAAACATCCACGAGCTCAACCAACGTGTCCACTTGGATTAATTTATTAATGCAAAAGGAAATATTAGAGAGAGATTTACAAGAGATTTTATCTCACTCGATCATTGACAAATGACCCTCCATGCTCTTTAAATAGGGATCATGGGCCAATTGGGTGTTAAGCCATAGATCAATGTAGTTGTTAAGATCAAGGAGAATATGAGTCGTCAGATCACTTTATGTCAGGAACATATTGTGACCGTAAGATTTCCTAACTACAAATGCATACTAATGCATAATAAAGAAACACACTTTAACCTAACGACACATTAGACCAAGTTAATCTTAACTAACTCCTAAGTGTCTAAATATCCTAACATTCATCCTTAAGAGATCTATCATCACCAACAAATATTTTATTGGTGTTACATTCATTTAGACCAAAAAATATGGTTTTATCCTTAGCCATATGATAAGATGCTCCATAATCAATAAGGAGAAACCAGAAGCATAAAGTGCATGTCCATGAAAAGAAGAAGAAGAAGAATCAATATTGATGTTGTGCTTCTTCATCCCTGCTTCTAAGGCTTCCATATTTTTAAAACATTTAGACTCCACATGACCATCTTTCCCACAAAAGTTGCAATGTTTGTCACCAGTATTTGTTCTTTTAGATTTTGCACCTTTGTCACCATTAGGAGAAAAAACTCACGGAGAGGGTTTGAGACCCTTGTTTTTCTTGTTGTTGTGGCGAGGATGTTGCTTCTTGGGATTCTTGGATTTATCTTTCTGTTGGACCACTAAGGCTTTGTTGGATGTACTTGTAGTGCTAATCAATCCAAGTTACACAAGCTTACCTTGCTCTCGAATCAAAACATCACAAAAATACTTAAGAGATGGTTGTTTATAAGCAGTCCCTAAAGCTTCTCTAGTGGCATAAAAGGCAGATACAAAAACAAAATCTGAACTACTATTATTACCAATAATAACATATATGCATTGATCTTCCTTCATATCTAGTTGGCATTCTATACACAAAAGTCTAAGTGTTTTGAAGTACTTGGTACTGGTAAGCAAAAGATCACTGGGAGAAATCGTATTAAATATGAAGAGAATAAAGATTTAAAATATGAAACTGATGGTATGGATGGAAAGCTCTCGAAAAAACAGGCTGTTTAAAAAAAATGACAAGGAATACGGACTTTCAATGTGAAAGTTCTTCCCTTAAAAATATAGGTATAAACGGTAACCAAAAAGTCACATGGAAAGTAGAAGATGGTCCATGTGGCGATGCTCCTCCTAATTGTGTCTATAAGCTCAATTTTAAAAAAGTTACTTACGAAGTGATCCACTTTGTAAATGAAAGTTGCATACAAAAAAAACTTAAAATAAAATATTAAAGTTATTTAATAGTGATTCACTTTTATAATTAAGTGAAATGCACTTTACAATGAATGCATGAACTTTTCAAGAAAAAGTAACAAAAAAATGACTTGAACTCAAAACTTCTTACAAAATAAAGTAACTTTCAACCAAGTGAGCTAGTGCAAAACACATTATAGTCTTAAGAAGAAGGAATGGGGGTGTTTTTGTTGTGGAAGACGACCTTGCAGTGCATGCTCAATAAAAACTTATTTTAATGCATTCACACATAAAAAAAAAAATCGTTTCTCGACAACAACAAGGGTTAGATCTTGATTAACTTACCCGAAAAATGTAAATTTTCCCTTTGTTTATGATTTGTTGAGATAACACATAGCGCACGACAAAGAGCATACACATACAGGAAAACCCTTTATGCTCCGTTTATGATTTGCTGAGATCACACAGAACGCAGAGAAAAGAGAATACACAGATAAAAAATAGTAGAAATCCAGAAATACAAAATAGAAAACCAAAATATTATCTCTGTAAAAATTTAAAAGGGGTGTATTTAGGATTTATACCTCCAGATATGACTGAAATGGTTGTATCTTGGGAAAACAATAACTTTTTCGAGTGAAACGAAAAGTGTTTCTAGTTGAAAGAAGCACTATGGACGCAATGGAATAGTCCTCTTGGCCCAAAAAAGTATGAAAATGTTAGAAAGCAAAGATGCAAAAAAAAAAAAACAACTTCAAAATCTCGATCTACAACGAGAGTAGGTCTTCAAATACGCTCTGATACCATGTTCAACAACATAGGTATTCCAACAGAGGACAAACACCTTCAGTAACCACTCACACAACCAGATCAAATATCAACACATCGATATTTTTACGTGGTAAAACTCCTGCGGGGAAACGACCATGGCCCCAACCAACTGGCCTCTTCGAGCAATTTATTAATGAAAAAGAAAATGTTACAAAGAGATTCACAAGAGAGTTTCTCCCACTCGATCATTGACAAATGAAACTCTGTGCTCTTTAAATAGAGATCATGGATGAATCAGGTGTTAAGCTAGAGATCAATGTAGTTGTTAAGATCAAGGAGTATATGAGATGTCGAATCACTCTGTGTTGAGAACATATCATGGTTGTCAAATTTCCTAATACAAATGCATATTAATGCATACTGAAAAACCACACTTTAACCTAACGACACATTAGACCAAGTTGATCTTAACTAACTCCTAAATGTCTAAATATCCTAACAACATAGGCAAGATAAGTGACGCTAATATGATTATTGAAATCATAAAAAAATGTCAAACATTATGTAATTAGTGAAATTGTGATGAACTCTATTATCATTATGTTGAATATTAAGAAATAATTCATCTTAAATGTACTAGTATCGATGATTATTCATACATAAAAGTTTTATATTAGTCATTTGCTTGACCATTTCTATTTGTCCATATGGCCAAAAATAAAATACAATATACATGTCAAGACATGTACAAAGAGATCATAATATGTTAGAATGGTTGATGTTGGGGTTCAAATTAGTGAACCCATTTTTTTCTTATTCTTTTAAGAGCAATAAAAGTTACAATTAAACTAAACAATAAAGATTTTTTCAAAAAATAAAATTAAACTTTACTTAAAAAATAATAATAATTAATAAAAAAATCAAACATTATACTTCTTATTTAATCAACTCAACATCAACATCATAATACTAACGCATCTCGATAAAAATAATGAAAATATTGGCAAAATAGTAACACAGTGTAATAATGTTCAAACTATTATCAACTCCACATACAAAAATAAATTTACTAGGCCTTACAACATGTCTCTTAATGGATTCATTAACACTCGCCCAAATATGAACGCAAAGCAACTCGCCACTGTGGATTTTTCATTAAGACCATGATAGAAGAAATTACCTTCACAAATTCTGACTAACAATGAAGTAATGAAGTAAGAAACACAAAGCTAGAAGCTCAGAAACATTGCTTTAACAAGGGCGTCAATCAATACAAAGAAGGAAAAAATATCCTAAAACATCGTCTAACTTAGAGAATTCATTTACTTTTAACAATAATGTAGAAAAAAATTGGGCATTTCCTAAAAATGAAACCCCCACAAACAATAGCCCATCCGTAAATAATATTCAACTAATATAATCTGCAACTTCCATCCAAATACAAAGAAGTAGTCAAATATGTAGGAAGAAACAATATTACAAGAAATGTACTCACCATACTACTTCCTCAAAAGCCATGTGGTATCTCGACATATTATTAAATGCATATCTATGTTTTTGCAATATTTCCTTTCTTGCTTGCCACCTCTTTACCCGTCTTAGCTTTAGGTGGTTCCTAAAATAACATCCGTTGTAAGATAGAGTTCAGAATTTAAATGATTCTAAAAATATTCATTCCATCAAAATCTAGTGTAACAATGCCAAATTATCAACATCTCTTTTCTATTTGGAAAATATCGTAACCATGTTCGAGAGAAAGTAAGATAACTACCTTCCGTTTTTCTGGCACTGATGTATTTACAACAGGCATGAAAAATGATTCCAAGTTGTACATAAAACTCAATTAGTAATCAAAACTACAACTCCGAGCCCCAAACCTCAACAAAACATTGTAGAAAAATGCATACCGTCCTTGAGATGACTTGTTCTTAGCAGCTTTTATTTTCTCTATTGCATGAGTAAAATCCATTAATTGAAAGTTGTAATCCATCATCTCTTCCAAATGAAAAAAGAAAAAATCAGTACTTCTAATAAATGGTATGAGCACTAAAATGATGATGACATCGCATAATCCATGAGTTTTTTTGTGGGTATTTTAAATACTTCATTTATTTACTTCTTTACTTCTTGCTCTACACTCTGTTTTTTTTTGTAAACAGTCAATTACATTAGTTATAGGTTTCGTGGAGCTAATCATTTTAATGTTTTGGGCACCCATTTCACTATTTAGGTGTGTGGAAGCACGAGAAGAGTGAAGTTCATGAGGATTATGGTCTCCTTGTGAGTGAAGTGGTAAGAAAGTATGCCAGAGTAAGAGAATTACTAGAGGCCATTGATCCCAAGGATGGGTTATTGGAGTTACAATATGATGTTTGCTTATAGAATGGGCTAGAGTGTGGAGATGCTTACTTGAAGTACCTTTAACCCAAGAAAGTAGATGGAAACCAACAGAGTTTGACAACGAGTCCCCTTACTCCATTATGTTTGGACCAGATAAACGTGGAGCTATTAACAAAGTACACTTCATCTACAAGCAAAAGATTCCAAAGTTTGGGGAATATGTTGAGCACCATCTCAAGTATCCTCCATCTAAGCCCTTTGACAAACTGACACATGTTTATACAACCATATTGAAACCCAATAATCAAAAGAGAATTTTGATTGACGGAGAAGAGAAGAAAAAGGAAAATATTCTATCTGGGGATGATTTTGAGCCTACCCTTATTCCACCTAACACAATTCCCGATCCATAGGATAAGAAGCTAGACAATTGGGATGGGAGAGCAAAGATCACTGATCCTGATGCGAAAAATCCCGAGGATTGGGATGAGGATGCACCAATGGAAATTGAAGATTTGGAGGATGAGAAGCCTATTGCTTACCAAAGAAAAGAACAAAATAATTTTTGTCTTTCCTAGCATGTATGTTCTCGGGACAAACCCTCATACTATGTCAAATCCAAGAAAAAAGGTATACTCACATGGATAATGAATATGCCACGAGTGATTGAATGTCAAGGTGGGCTCATGCTTAGAATTTGATGTCCCACAGGATGTTGTTTTTTTTTAGACGTATTTGACATGTGGATACAAAATCGACATGTCAACACTTACCGACCTCTAAAAATTGAACACGTCAAATCCACGTCCCACTCCATAGCATACTCATCATAAATTCTAGGTACTTAGTTTCCTATAGATATAGTGTGTAACCTACCTAGGTTGGGAAATGACAGGGGTTGGACATGGGTTTATTGGAGGAGTAAATATAACAGTAAACGAAATTTAATTAGTCCCACACTCCCAATCCACATACAATGTTAATGGTTAGTTGAATATCCAACTGGATCACATCTGAAACTCTTCTTTAGCACAAAAAAATGCTCTTCCTCCATTTTGAAACTATACCTTTAGGCAGGTGGGCAGATGCTAAAATTTGACACTAATGAAAACGTAAAATGATGGGCATGAAAAATGAATGACCTTCATCAAAATTTCACTTGACAGGTGGGATAAATTTGAAATCCCAGGCTTGGGTGGGGGTTACTATGGGACGCTTATTCACATAGTGATTGGGTTTGCTTTCTACCTACAACCGTTATTGGGTTTGGACTTCGTTTCATGACTATTCGAACGAACCAGTATTGAATGTGTCCAATCCTAAATGAATAGAATCCTCATGGCGCATAAATACTGGTGTCGAGTGAAGACTGATTGGTCCATAAGTTTTATAATTGTTTGTTTCAGATTCAAACAAAAGAGAACCCACCAATCCATGATTCTCATATATCAATAGCACTGACATAAATGACATGAACAACCTGAGTCACGCAAGCCTACATCAACAGTTGTAGCAACATCAACAACATCAATAAAAGTATCAACACCTAAAATCAATAAATAATCAGTTGACAAACTTGTTTTTAATAAGGGAAGAATATGTTTTAAATTTTATGTGAAACTGATCAAATGCTTCTTATCAAGCCAATCAATATACTTTCTTCCTTTGGAAGAAGACAATCCTAAGATTGATGGAGGAAGATGCAAATGGAGAAGCTCTGGCTGCACTCTACACCTAGGGTTTCATGCAATCATGATCTCCCCCGTCCTCCTCGCTGACCACTCCTGCAGCCACTTGGCACGCTCTGCACCAAGGCTCTGACCGGTCCAGCAACATGTCAGCTGAAGGGGGGGCGGAAGCCCCCTCCTATCGGAACATGGCGGCGAACGACCCGCAAAACATCCGCCCGTGTAGACCATCTTTCGAACCTCCTCAGCACCTGCGAGATCAGTACATGCAAGACAAAAAGCAAGAAGCACAGGCACGAACATGGATGCAGAGACCTCCCATCCAAAAGTTGCTCGAGCCTGGACACCAGGAAAATGCATACCACAGGTCCCAAAGGCACTACGATACACCATAAGAAGAAACCGAATAGACGAACACTCCCAGTTCATGAGGGACCACACCCTCATAGGTAAATTCCTAGGCCTTTGGCCCTTGGAGAGAGACCTAGCTCGTTGGATCAAAGCGTGGTGGAACCCCAAGGAAGACTATGAGCTCCAGCTAAGCTCCAAGGGTTTCTTTACAGTCATATTCTACAATCTGGAGGGCAAAGACATGGTATTCGAAGGGGGCCCCTACTTCTACAACTTGGCGGGACTTTATCTGAGATTCTGGACTGAACGCTTCTGCCCAAAGAGTTAGAACTTCACATATGCCCCGGTATGGATCCATCTCTACTCCCTACCCCAAGAGTTTTGGCTTGAAGAAATTTTATCAGGCATAGGTAACACGCTAGGCAAACATGTTAAGTCCTCAGAGGCCACCAAGCATAGGAAGTATACCTCCTATGCTAGAATCTTTGTCTATATGGATATATCTAAGGCCCTCCCAAGCACGATAACCCTAGAGTATCAGGATGAGGAGTGGGCACAAACTATAGATTATGAACATATACCTTTCAGATGCAGAAAATGCCACAAGCATGGGCATCTGTTCAGAGATTGCCCCCTCAACGCCCCCCACAAGCCAACTGAGGAAGAGAAGCCAAAGGATGGCTTCACACAGATTCAGACACAAAGGAAGTAGACACAGAAGAAAACAACAACCACCAACAACCGGAAAAACCCCAATACCAATTCCTTTGATGCTTTATCTAACCTACTAGAGGCAGAGGAAGTGGAAAACCCCATTAAAGCATCGGAGGCAGAAGGAATCAGTGGCAAGGAAAAATGATCACCTCAGGCGGATCCTTCACAACACACTCCATGCCACCCTCCCCTTCCCTCATACATGGGAAGAAACCCTGAAAGGGACGAAGACACCGTAATGGAAATGGATGAACAAGACTTAGCGAGAGTAGACTTGGATAGACTGGAAGAAGCTCTCAATAAGAAATATCTAAAAACTATACCAGAAGACCAACTGAGGAAAGTCCACAAGGTCTTTCTGGACTCGTCAGCAGAGGCAACCTCAAGACTAGGAATAAAAGGAGATCCAAACCCAGATCCAAGGAGAAACACAAAAGAAAGAAAAAGGAGAGGCAGGAAGACGGTGCAACAACTCATTAAGGAGGCCGATAACTATATGATCAACTCGAGATAGATACAAAATCTCTCGGAGAGCTCTTTCTACCACCCACCCAATTGTTAAATCATGAAAGTCATCACTTGGAAAATCAGGGGCCTCAATGGAAGATCTAAGCAAAGGACCCTCCGAAACTGCATCAAGATGGAAGACCCAAACATCCTTCTCCTTCAAGAGACTAAATGCGCAAGACCAACAATGGAAGCAATCTTCAGGAAATGTTGGCGCAACTGCAACTCTTACCACACATACTCAAAAGGAATGGAAGGAGGCCTTACCATCCTCTGGAATCCAAACTCTGTCATTCTGAACCAAGGTTTCTCGACTCCGGGCACTCTCACAGCCCACTATCGGGAAATTGGTTCAGACAAAGATGGATGGATCACCAATGCCTATGGACCGCAGACTGTCCTGAAAAAAGAAATATTTCTTCAGCAATTATCTTATCTAAGCTCCTTAGCCAACAATCAAAGATGGATTGTGGGCGACGATTTCAATATGATCCTCACTCTGGAGGAAAAAAGGGGGGGCAAGAAAAGATTGGAACAAGACAGCATAAGATTCCAGGAACTTTTGGAACAACATAATCTGGTAGACATAGAGAATGGAAACAAAACCTTCACTTGGATGAACAAGCGCACGACCCCCCAACAGATTGTCTACAGACTTGACCGTTTTCTCCTCTCTGAGACCCTCCTCTTGGAAGGTCCTCTAATAGAGTCCAATATCCTCCCAAAAGCGGGCTTAGACCACTGGCCTATTCAACTATGGGTGGACACCATGGCTTCTCCCAAGCTCAAACCCTTTAGGTTTGAAAAGTTCTGGCTCACCCATCCCGACTTCCATAAGATGGCTTGTCTTTGGTGGGGCACGACGGAGATCAGGCAGGGAACCAAAATGTATCGCTTTCATCAAAAACTCAAATAATTCAAGCAGCAAGTGCGACAGTGGAACAAGTAAGTTTATGGCAACATCTTCCAAGAGAGAACATTATTGGGAAAAAAACTTGAAGCCCAACAACAACAAGCCATCTAGACAGGATATACCCCAATTCAACAACAGGAGGAATAGAGTATCAGACAACAGTTGGAAGAAAGGCTACAACAAGAAGAAATCCTTTGGAGACAAAAATCCAGGATACAATGGCTCAAAGAGGGGGACAAAAACATAATTTTTTTCCACCAATCAATGATACACAGGCGTTTCATCAACTGCATAACTAAACTAGCAAATGCCCACGACACAACCTTGCTCTCGCATCAGGATATCACAAAGGAGCTCACTTATTATTACCACGACCTCCTCTCAGAACCTCAGGTGGATCGTGCAGAGGCTATCAAGATAGTAACAACCAATATTCCGACCCTCATCACTCAGGAACAAAATGAGGCCCTCATGACCCCCATAAGCCAAGCTGAAGTGGACCAGGCCATACAGGAGCTACCCGCGGGCAAAGCACCTGGTCCGGATGGATTCACCACAGACTTCTTCCATGCATGTTTGCCCATGCTAAAGGAAGAGGTCTGGAAACTGGTGGGGGAATCACGCAGCTCTGGCAAGGTCCTCCCAGTCCTTAATGCCACCTTTCTCACCCTGATACCCAAAGAAGAGAGAGTCACCAATCCGAAAAATTTCAGGCCCATAGCTCTCTGCAATGTCATCTACAAAATCATCTCCAAAGTTATAGCTCTCAGACTCAAGCCAATCCTCCCCTTCATAATCTCAAACGAGTAGTCAGGCTATGTAGAAGGAAGACAAATAATGGATAGTGTCATTCTGGTCCATGAGGTTATTCACTCACTCAAAAGCACACGTACACCAGGTATGCTTCTCAAACTTGATCTTTCTAAATCTTTTGACAAATTAAGTTGGCAATACATAAGAGCAACTCTAGTGGCCTTTGGTTTCAGTGCCAACTGAATTGAATGGATCATGAATCTCATCACCTCCACCTTCTTCTCCATCCTAGTCAATGGTTCCCCCTCCCAACCTTTCTCCCCCTCGCGAGGACTAAGATAGGGGGATCCACTTTCCCCTTTTCTCTTTGTAATAATGGCAGAAGGCCTGGGACGCTACCTAAAAACCTCCATAGGCAATGGCTCTTTTCAAGGCCTCCCCCTCCATGGGCTCCAACCTGCAACCTCACACAACCAATTCATCGATGACACCATGCTTATGAGCACCCCCACGGTACAAGAAGCCAACAAACTTAGCTCCATCCTCTCTGACTTCAGCAATGCCACTGTCACCTCCTTCAACCTAACAAAGTCGTAGCTTTTCTTCTTCAACACACCCCAGGCTATCCAGCAACACCTCTCCCAGCTCCTCTCCATTCTGATTTGCACCCTTCCGACTAAATACTTGGGCCTTCCCTTGTCAGACTCAACAGCCCGCAAACTCTCCTGGGACTCACTCCTACTCTCCATCTCCAACAGACTTAGCAGTTGGACCTTTCTCTCCCTCAACCTCCTAGCCAGAATCACCCTTCTCAAATCCGTCCTCCAAGCCATATTGGCCTATCTTTTCTCCGCTCTAGCAGCCCCACAATCAGTCATAAAAAAAATTAGAAACTTGCAGAGGAACTTTCTCTGGCATGGCCACAATTCAGACAAAAAATGGGCTCTTGTCAGCTAGGACAAATTCTGCAAACCCAAATCCCTAGGCGGCATTGGTTTAAGGGACCCTGACAAACTCAACAACACAATGGGGGCAAAGATCTAGTGGAGATGGATAAAAAATCCAATAGAAATATGGGCTCAACTTTGGAACTACAAGTATGCACTAGACATCCAACATTCACACTGGATCTGAATGTAGAACATAATTCAAGGATCCAACATCTCGAATGTGGCCTGGAGAAACCATCCCCTCATCCAAGAGCAGGCCTTCTGGGAAGTTCATAATGGTCAGACCGCTAGGTTCTGGAATGACTCCTGGCAATAGATGCCACCCCTCCAATCTAATGAAAAACTGCTACACTATGAAAACCAAATACCCAACTTAATCACTGCCAAAGTAGCAGACATGTGGGCTGCCAACCCTCACAACCACACCTGGAGAACCTGGAAATCCACGCATCAGGACCTACAGGTGGCAGAGGACTGTAACTTACAGAATTGGGCTCATGCAATCTCAACAAGAAGAATTTGAGCTAGCAATAGCTCTGACATTGTTCGCTGGGGGCACTTGCCCAGTGACAAATTCACTATCAAGGAAGGACATGCTCTGTAAGAAGGCTTTCAATACATGCCAAAGGATCCTATATGGACCGTTGTCTGGAAATCCAAATTCTGGCAAAAAATCTCAACTTTTCTCTGGCTCCTCATACAAAACAAGATCCTAACCTGGGATAATCTCCGGATAAGAGGCTTCATAGGACCTTCGATCTGTCACCTCCGCAATCAACATGAAGAGACCATGGAACACCTCTTAAACAGCTGCACCATCAACGCTATCATCTGGGACCATGCCACTCAACTCCTAAGAAGAACTCACAGAGATCAAGGTAGCATCATAAACACAATCAGAAATTGGGGAACAGGACCTTACAAAAGCCATTTGCTAAACAGACTCTAGCAGCTACTACCAAGCTTCATAGTGTGGCAACTCTGGAAAGAAAGAAACAAGAGAGTCTTTCACTCACTACCCTCCACCCTGGAAACCATCTGGTCCACCATCCACTCAAACCTGCAAGAAACCCTTCAACTTCACCCTTGGACCAAAGAAGACAGACCAACTGACTTTGCAAAACTACTGATCCTCAACTCTTGGGGCCTCATGCTTCCCGCCACCCTCTCTCCACCTACCCCTCCCCCCCCTTCCACCTTGGTGATTATCCCCTCGATTTGGTCCCATCCCCCCCTCACTTCCACAAAATTAACTTCGACGGAGCTTCGAAAGCCAACCCGGGCCCTTCCGGTGCGGGGGAATTCATTAGGGATTTTTTTGGCATAATACACAGTATGAATGCTAAAAACCTGGGCTATGATACCAACAACTCTGCAGAGATACGGGGCATGATCAGGGGAATACAACTGGCCTTAGATCACGATCTCACCTATCTCATCATCGAGGGAGATTCAAAAGTCATAATTGAGCTAGCTTCCAAAATCATCAATGGAAGAAACCCGAAAAATATCACCCCAAGCTGGCGCCTGCTTGGCCCTCTACATTGCCTCCAATCTCTACTTCGACCCTCTCTCACTCTCATCACCTCCCATGTGAGAAGGGATGCAAATAGAGTGGCCGACAAACTAGCAAATGAAGGGGTGAACCTATCTCAACAAATCACCCTCCTGAACACTGGAAGGCCCCAAAGCTCAGCACTATGGACCCACTGCCAAGATCTGGCCAGAAGGGACAATCCACACCCGGATGGGGTGACACGAAGCGAAGGAGGGAGGACACTTGGGCGGGACAATTGGCGATGTAATTTATTTCCCTAGGCCGCCACCCCTGAGAATTTAACTCCCCATGCAGCGAATTTTTAAGGTATTCAGCATAGTGCGCCTGGGCAAGCATCCAGATGCGCGTTCCATCCAGTTTGCAGGTACCAAGAGTTTAAACCAGTCTTGTCAGCCTTCAATGGTGATGGGATAGGCTTCAATTGCCCTCAACTGCATTAAAATCATCCATGGCGCGTTCATTCTCCTGCTCATTGCTAGTTATCACTCCAACACTGTGTCTCTCGGCCCTCCAGGCTTAGCCATTTTCTCCCAGTGTGTTCTCTGTGTCTACCCAGACCACCATTGCCCTTTCACCACCCCTGTTCTTTTCTCCACCATGCCTCGAAAAAGAGGCAAACCTAGGCGAGCAGGCAAAAATACAAATGCCTACACCTTTGACAAGAGACTCACTACCTCCCAACGAGATCTGATTGCCCACTTCAGTCGTCCCTGCATTAACACCAACAACGCTCAGTCCACCATGTGCTCTCCAAACACCCAAGCCTCCCTGTGCACTCCAAAGGAGGAGGCCCCGTCCCCCACCTTGCATTCACAACCGTTGCCTCTTCTCTTGACGACCACCGGTTCACGAACATAAATTCTTTCGAGCCTCAACTTGGACAAAGGGGAGGCTTCACCTTCTCTCCAGCATGCATGGCCACCCTCTTCTTCTCAGCCAAGCCCAAGCCTGGAGCTTAAGAAAGAGTCTGCATTCGCCTCTGTCCTCGACTTTCAGCCTCGCCGGTGGGAGGGTGGTTGTATTGTAGAGAAGGAGATCCCTCCAAGTTGGAAAGTTTAAGAAGATGGAGAGAACAAACATTATATAGCCGAGGAGCACTTGGAACTCCTTTTTGACATCAGGCAATGACAGGATGAGCAGGCGCAAGGATAGAGGATCATCAACCAGTGCTTGGATCCGCTTTTGGAGGCCTTCTCAGATGCCCCAAGGTCTTCTAGTTGCCCCACTTGCAAACAAAAGTTTGTCCCGACCTTCACTTCTAATGGACACCTAGGTTCCCCTTTGGTTTAAAGTGACCTACCCTAGACTCTATTTTTTGTCAGTTACAATTTTCAATTTTCTTTACAGTTGTACAACTAGCATAGTAATCGCGGCTTTGTATGTAGCATGACGTAGGTTAGCTAGTTGGAACGAAGTTCTAGTAGAAACTCTCAACATTTTTGTCAACTTTGTAAACAATTCCACAACCATGATAGAATTATCATCGCTTGGAGCCACATGTCCTGGTTTCCCTTCTGTGGCAGGACAGGTGGCTACCAAGCGACTTACAGCTATAAACTGATGATATGATATAATATAAGGATCCTCCTTTTATTTACAAATATATATATATATATATATATATATATATATATATATATATATATATATATATACTTTCTTCCTTTGAAATTATGAAGACACCTCGTTTATATATCTATGATTTGTACTTTTATACTACTCATACACATTGTGGGATGTGCCCTCTAAACCATTAAATCAGGTGCAAATATTTTTTCTCTATCTTGAAATAATAATAATAATAACAATAATCTATTTTTAAGGTCACCACCAAGCCAGACACCAAATTGGTGTATGAGATCCCCTTGTTTCTGAGAAAAGGGACCCCATCTGCCCAACGATTTGACTAGTAAATTCTACGGAGGTATACATATCCTACCCCCCTTTAGATTTGAACTTCTGACCTTGTAGGAGGAAACACATTTTCTTAACCATTAGTCCCACTGAGGCTGTATAAATTTTAAATTACACGACCTAACAATATTTCAAAACACACCAATAAATATCATCTATTATCGCAACAAAACTAGATGGGGTGGTGGTATGGAGGCTATATCCAATTATTATGCATGATCTATAAATAATTTCATCTCACACTATGAAATATTTTATATATTTTATATTATTGCATCCAAACTATAGGGGTTGCGCTTTTGCGACCATATCCAAACATTATTATCATGAGAGTTTTTGAATAGCCACTTAAAAAATTATATATAGAGAGACAAATGTTATAAGCCCGTCACATAATTTATTACATAAAAATGCTTATATACTATAATGATAATATACACCTCGAGGAAGAGCTGCAAACCTACTAGGCAATAAATAAAGTGAATGTGGACTTATCAAGCTAAGCTAAATGTTCTTAAAGTTCGCAAAATAAATAATTAACTACATTTTTAAAAGTAGTAGTAAAAAACAATTCAAGGCTTGTATTTAATATTATCCTTATCATTTAATCTACTGAATTATATTATGAGTGCCACACCAACAAGCTTATCAGTGTTTCCAAGAGCCATAGTTGTAGGTTTTGTCAAAATTGACAAAGAATTTCAGGTCAAACGTATACAAATATATGCTCATAGATGTTCCATTAATATTTTATTAGCTACATGTTTTGTATATCTTTACTAGTGGCATGTATCATGCCATTCTCGTTTTGATATCTATTTGTTTTATCATAACAAATACCCATTTTTTTTGTGATAGTAGATGGTTGGACAATCACATTGGAATTTGTAGGTGATTCTCGTTGCATTCTTGAATAACCTAGAGGGTTGGTTTCTTTTTTTAAGTGTTGATTACAAGGTGCTAATCACAAGCTTGAGGCCAATCTCTAAGAATAAAATTCTTGTCATGATGGAAAAATAAGAGTGATCTTGTGTGTTATATGAGTATTTTTATTCCTTTGGTCGGTTCCCACAAAATGGACATCACTAAATGCATCTCTATATATTTCTCCTTGAGATAAAGATATACTTGTTTATTTTTCTTGGAAAAATAATATTAGATCTTGAATGGAACCGAATTGTTTTCTTTTCCAAATGGAAGTTGCTTCCCTGTTTTCAACACTTGTGGATTGCAAAAAAAATATGAGACAAAGTTCAAAGACAAAATTCCATGATCTTTAAATAACATAACCACTTTGATTCACTTCAGTGTTTCCTTTCCCCACTCTGATTCACTTCGGTGTTTCCTTTCCTCTTCTTTGGGGATAGGCTATTTAATGATTAATGCATATTCAATGTTGCATAAAATTAAGTAACAAACTTAAACATGTTAAAGTTTTATGATAGAATTACTATCATGGAAAATATTATGCCAACAACTCAAGGATGGGGTGATAGGACTGTACTTCCCATGTGTTTTAGTTAATATCCCACCGCCAACACCTGACCATGTTATGGAGACTATCTGTAACATGCAAATGGTTAATGATGAGGGTGGTTTAGGTTTGAGTGGTCATTTCCATAATGAAACTCTAGATGATGTTTGCTTCTATCTCGCAGAGTGATTTCAAGAAAATTCTTTTTCCACCTCCTATCATCATCACCTCGGGAATGGATGACACAGAGCTTGAATTTGTCGGGACTAGTTCTCCAGTTCAAGGCTACTAATTCATTCCTCCTCACTACGTAAGTCCCATCCTATATTTCACCTCTTTGATTCTCCATTAAATTGGTTTGATTGTATGGGGTTTGATAGTCTTTTGGTGTTGTGGGATCCCTTGTTGTAGTGCACCAGGCCACTCTGCTCCTTGCTTTCGATATTCTCTCCCCCTATGGCTTGTTGTCCCTCGACCAGAGTTCTCCGGTGAGTACTCTGTTGTCTGGAGAGTGAAATGCTCTTTGGACTATCCCTCACCTTTTTTCTCTCTCTCGTCATGAATATAGAAATATGGCTCGTCCTGATTCTGGTAGAATAGGTCATAGGGGAAGATGCAACCATCCAGTTTCTCATGCCTAGCGGGACACTAAGGCCTATGTTGCAAGGTATTGGGAGCAAACACCCCCTGTTAAATACCCACTTATGTAATATCAAGCTCAAATGTTAGACCTACTTTTGAGAATTACTTTTCATCCTTTAAAATAAATTCAAAATAAATCTATGACTAAGTTCAATTAACATAAGAAAACAATTAGATTTTTACCAGAGGGTCAACTCAAATCCACATATATGATCATTAAGGTACTAATTATCAAGACACTAAATTTAAGTTCAGATGCCAATAAACACCTATAGAAAAATCTGGCTCAACTGTTGCTAAAATACCGAGGAAGAACTATTGTGACTGAGAAAGCATGCAACATAAAATGACGATTTGTTTGTAGTGGTAGGCAACATAAGGAAATGAAAAACAACAAATCATCACACTTGTTATATCGGATTTGTCTATGCTTATTCCAAATGCAATAGTGTAACAAACCACCTACACCTCACCACTATTCCACCTTTTATGTACGTCTATTCTCCCACGGGCTGCAAGCCCTACATGGTAGTATACTGTCTTCACATAAAACTTATCATTTAACTATTTACAAACATCCATGCACTCATTTTTGGATAGATAGTAGACAATTCCACATTGTTGATTGACACATTATGTGATTGTTTTCCCAAGTTGCTTTAAAGAGTCTTTGTTTTTAAGGATAACCTCATATGTAAGATTGGGATGATCAAAACTTGTTTCAAGTACTAGAGCATGGGGTATCCTGAGAACTTTCAATATGTCCTATGCCAAAGAGTTTCAATCACACCAAAGTCAACGCAAATATATTTTTGGCATCTGGAACATTCAAAAGGGTTTCAACTTAATCAAATATAGCATACCAGATTATTAATAGTACGAAGAACATATTTAAACTTTTACGAGGGATTGCTGCCAAAATTCAAAGAAAAAAATTTGCATACTCAGTGCAAAATTACAAAAAGGTTTTTCAAGCATCAACAAAACTATCTATCGAATCTAGATAATAATAATAATTTATTTTTAAGGTCACGACCAAGCCATACACCAAATTGGTGTATGAGACCTATGATTCTAGCTATGTTGAAAACACTCTAGCACTAATACCAATACCATATCTGTCATTGTATTCACCTTATATTCTCCACCTAAAGCCTTTGTGGGTATATTTGAGCATAAAGTTGTACAAGCTGAGATCAAAGGAATTTTTCTATAATGGTTATGGCCACCAGTTATTTAGAACTATATTGACCAAGTATAAGAGATGTGGAAGTTAAAAAAAAAAAAAGGATGACCAATTTTTTTTTGGTAACATCTCTCTCAACTTGGGAAGGTGATTTTCTTAACGTTTTTAGAACCAACTTCAAGAACATGTTATTTTTGGAGCAAAATTGTCTTTAAGAACTCTCCACAAATTGCAGCGGTTAAAGGAGGACCGTCTTCAATTTCATCCCTACCCATTATTTCCATAACACCCACTTTTTCCAGTTTATTTGTCGGTTAACTATGTCAACCAATACCAACACCATTTTTTTTTATTATTTGATTTGATTTCAGGGATAGATGCTAATGGGTTTGAGAATTCAGTCAAGGAAGAGATGAGAACAACCAAGAATGAGATTTAAAGTCACATAATTAGACTACCATTATAGAAAAAATCTGAATCCACCATCACAAGGGAACCCATGAGCAATATACATCAGGTCTCTATCCTGTAGCGAGCCATCAATTCTTCTAGATAATTTTGAAAGACCTTTCTTGGTCAATTCTAGATATTTTTACTAGTTGTACGGTGTGCATTTATGTAGGTTTTCTCTGTAAGGAAATGAGACCAAGGAGACTAGTTAAAGGTTTAGGTGCGAGCTCGAGTACCATTGATGCATCACACATTAGTTTCCAAAAATGTTTTTGACCTAAAAAAGGTGCCAACTAGTGATATTTTGGCAACTAAGAAACACATATTAATGTGAAGAGAATAATGCTCATATTGATATTAATTTGTCCCTAAGAAACATTAAGGGATAATTGTAATTGTGGATTCCTATTGGTATATCTGTATTTGCAATATCATACCATGCACAATGATATGCCAAATAATATGTCCTCACCTAATTTCAAGAATAAAGTTTCATTCTTGGTGTTACAACATATAGGACTAACAATTTTACTATGAACAGGATTAGAAGTGCTCAAAACATAGATATATTTTGATGTACCTTATCGTGGTGACACAAAGTCCATGGGTAACATGCCTTCCTTCCTTGGAAAGCTTAGTCTTTGAAACATATACCGATACTGATAGAAGATTAAAATTTCTACCAAGAACCAATAACATATCATATTTTTTTCTAATGCATGAAAGCCCGTGTTAATCATGAAGACTAACAAATGGGTTCCTCTTAAAAATGTCATAGATACAAGGTGGATTTAAGAAAACTGCACTTCTCATTGACTATTACTATTCACTCGAGACATTAATATATTGATAATCATGAAGACTAACAAATGGGTTCCTCTTAAAAAAGTCATACATACAAGGTGGATTTAAGAAAACTGCACTTCTCATTGACTATTACTATTCACTCGAGACATTAATATATTATGGTCTTATACAATATATTACTGCAAAAATTATTAAATAAGCCACAATTGAGGTCAGGCCAAAAAAAAAATCACTTTTAAGTAAAACACAGACCAATTTTCTCGATGACCCATACACAACATGTCTATGGGCATTAAAACCTATCGGGAAATTCTATTCACAATTCACAAATTTATGTGCGGAGATTTGGAGACCTTGGGACTTAAATAGTGATTTTATCCCTAAAACAACAATGCTAAGGGATGGAATAGAAATGATTGGAAAATACCTAACTGAAAATGAAATCCTATCCCAAAATGCACGAATTAGTCATTGATAAAAACAATCTTCACTTGCAAACCTAACACAATTATGAAGAGCATGTAGGAAGCGATGACAAAAATCCAGTAGATACAAATTAACCCTAACATAAAAAACAAATCAGAAGCATGTGCCTCTATCACCTGGGATTTATCGGGTTTAACATGGCTACATTTACTATATTGCACAAACTTCTAGAAATGATAAAAGTTAAGTACATTGTCTCTATAGAGTATCAACTATTATGCACAAAATAGAGTCAAACAAACAACATGTGTAGAAATGTGAATTTTCAGTAATCTGTGACTATGCTGGGTAGAAATACACGCATCACATTTGATAAAGGTAAACATGCAGTATTTATCCAACATTTCATAAATAAAGCCATATTAGAGTTTTACTTGTCTTTTGAAGATTGCAGACCAACTACTAGCTGAGCAAAAAAATTTCCATCCAATCTTAGGAAAATCCACATCGGAACCTAGATACCACTAGGGTGAAGTATGGATAATTAACTCTGAAATTTGGACTCTAATCAATGTTTTCCTCTATAGATTTCTTGATGACAGAACAATCCCATGGCATCCACATACCTGCCCCACACAACACAAAGAGCATTTCCTTCTTTGTTTTTCAATACCTCAGAAATCAATCACTCTCGTGCTATTTAGTGTGTTCATAGAAGGTCTAGACTTTGACTCAAGTTTCAATAGATTTTTCCATGTTTTCTTGGCTTCTTCCTAAGGCTACAAGCTTCCATTCATGGTTGGTTAGTCTATGATGAGTTTGGCTCTCTACTTTCAATGTCTAACCTCTAAAAACTCTGCTCCTCCTCTTTTTCTAACAACTCTCCTCAACTCATTCGAATTTTCCTCATTCTTAATAGCTAGAGAATTAAAAAACAAATTCTCTTCTAGATCCAAGAATGTAGGGGAGTCAATTTGTTAAAATTTAGTAGTTGTGGCTTGGATTGATGAATTTGTTTCCTCCACTTCTCTTAACTCATTTTTGTTTTGAAATTCAAAATTGAAATTGGGTGAAAAATCAAGATAGCATAGGGTAGATGATTTAGGCATAACACCCCCCAAAGACCCCCTCACCTTTCCCCTCTTGTGGTATCATAGGCACTCAACCGATCTTGGTCTTATTCTTCTTTATTAATTGAAAAACAAAAAGATGTAAAATATTCACAAAACCATGGTATGGTGTCAATGTGGCAGAGTTATAAAGCATCCAGGCAAATTAATTAAGCATTTAATTTAAAAAAATCCAAGAGTAAAATTTGGGGTTTTACACCCCTATTAGCTCGAGCATAAATTAACATTGCAGAGGAATACGCCAGAGTGGAAAGAAGTTTTATTCATGATGATGACATTGAGAAAGGTGTGGGACAATGGGTCCCAGATATTGGAAATACTAGAATCAAGAACACTAAGAAGATCAAGACAATCATGAGGAAAGTCTTGGTTGAAAAAAATGAGGCACACTAGGAAATCTTGCTCCTCCTAGATGCCTTACAATTGCAAGTAAAACAACTAGATCATAAGGTCCCCATACTAGCTAGGAAAACAATAGGCTTAGAGTTTGCAACACCTGAGGAAAATGTTGGAAACCTTGAAGTGGAAGTTGTTGACTCTCCACCCAATCCATATGCACAGGTTCCTAGTTTTTTTTTCTTTATATCTGAATAGCAACATTACTACCAAGCATTAATATTATACTAAGCAATCTAGCAATTATATTGATAAGAGTAATTTCTTTTTGAAAAATTTCTATTTTTTGATAAATGTATAACTTAATGGAGAAAAACTTTATATTTTTGGTGTTGCTTTGGTTTTCCTAGTAGCATGCTAACAACCACTATTATTGTTTACGTTTTTCCCTAAATTATTAGGGATAAATTCCTTAACTAACTTTAAAAATATATATATTATGCCAATAAGTTTATCCAACCCAAAGTTAGTAGGGTGGTCTCTTGGCCATCTTTCCAACCCGAAGGTAGTAGGATGGTCTCTTTGCCATCTTTCTTTGACTTTGAGAAAGGAGTTGTATGAAGAGTTATTGATGTTATCGATTGTCTTAAAATAACATATATTTGATTTTGTTTATAATATTGTTTTCCATTTAATATATTATATTGGAATTTAAATTCTTTAACTAAGTTTATAAAAAAAAATTAATAGATGTAGAATGTGATGTTTGATAAATTTACAATATTATTTACAATGATATAAAATCAATAAGATTAGTGATACATTTGTTAATAAATGTGTTGAATTCATTATCCCATCAAAGTAGCCAATGCCAAATAATTTTACATATGCATATTGTTGTGTCTAATGAGTTCATCAGTATTTCATTCCATAATTCCACG